>DWGW01001809.1:0-10666 GCA_018247775.1 Udranomia orcinus
ATGAGAGAAGATAATTTGAACCCGAACGCTCATTTTTCATTTATAGTTCATAGATCTCAATAATAATCAAAATTTTCATTTATATTTTATCATTTATTCATTCATTCATTTCATTTTTCATTTATATCTCAATAATAATCAATTTTTTTAATTCAGTGACTTTGAATAGTGTATCTTCGTTAAAATTTAGGTGTTTGTAATATTCCTTATTTTTAACGGTCAAATATTTCCACTTTAAATATGATACGAGGTACAAACGCTTATAAATCTTTCAACGCAATGCCATTTTATTCATTAAATATGTACAATAAATTCTAATTACAAGTGTTCATTTTATGAAACATAGTGTTGCGCTTATAACAATGACAATACGATATGAGGTCAGCGATTACTTCCAGTGTACATTTTTTTTGTACTTTATAAGAGAGTTATAACTTTCAGATGTACCTACAATTGATGTTCAAGAATTGCCCTTGAAGTTAACGTAGTAATCGGCTTTCCATTATATAGAGTTTTATGTATCGACGATGACCTTTATGGCGAAATGGTCAACATGGACTGTCGACGGGTCCTGGATTCGATTTGATCAGTCAGGATGTTTGTGTGTTGTTTGGTACGATACATAATCCGTGTGAACTATGCGTGAAGCGCTAATTCTTTTTCTTTTTTTTTTTTAAATAATAAATATTCTATGATACTTTTTTTGAGAACCGAGATTGTAATTCATTTATTATGCTGGTACTTTCCTTCCTTGACATTCCTACTCGCTTCCTCAGTACTGAATGTTGCGTTAAGTTATTTTGTGTTAGTAACTCCTAAGGATTTGAGAACTAAGTTTACCCGTCTCCAAGTCTTAGTAAAAATGGAAAGTGAACTGTTTCATACTTAGGTATTTTCACCGTTAAATTTGTTTAGTTAAAAATTGGCAATCTTTAATTATGTACCTCGTACCACAGACTGACTGACTGACAGACATTGGGTAGGTATTCCTATATTTATTTGGGAAAATATATTAATAAAACTTCTCACATTGAAATAAAACAAGTTTATTCATTATTATTTTACATCTGCAAAACAAACTAATCCCTTAAGTAATACTAATTTGTCATTATAAATAACTTAATACTGGTAATACAAATGCGAATAGCCATCAATTTGCTATTATGTTTGGGACTAAGAAAAACTTAGGACACGCTTAAACTAATCAGTGAGACCATTGATAGGAACAAATGTGGCGTTAAATTGCTAGTGGACGAGTCTTTGGTATTTTCATCTATTAAAACGACCCTTCCTTCTACTTCCGGAAATACTGGACTGTGTTGCTTAATATAAGCCTGAGTACAATGCAGTTCATTGTAATCTAGCACTCTTTTCGGCAACCCCTTAAACATTGAGTATCCATCACCTCCGTTTGCTAAAAAGCTGATGGTTAGAACATTATAAAATTCAGCTTGTTTAACCTCATTGTACTCCGGTATAGAACAGTTCCAACATCTCGCTTCCACCTTTGCTACCCGATGTCCAGAAGGTCTTCTTAAGTCGTATAACACTCTTAATCCAGATACTTGTAAAAATTCCCCAGGATAGTCCAAAAGATTGTAGTTCGCCACAGCATGTTCCAGCATTTGGTACAAGACACTACCATTCATTGTTATGATGACCAGGTTTCCTTCGAACGGCATTACTGATATTAAATCACCTTTAGTTATAGATATTGGCATGTTCGCGTGTGCTATTGATGACCGTATACCACCACCTTGGATAACAGCGATCGACGCATCAGTCCAGTGTTTGCCACTGTATTCCAATGCATACCGGTAAACCATAGCGTCAGTGATCATATTTCCGAGGTTGCATTCCTTAAACTGGCAGTTAAGTCCATCTAGAACAACTGACGTGTTACCTACTACTTCTTCTGTTATATTGAGTATTTGTTTACGATAACGATCAACGATTTCCAATACGTCAGGATCTTGAGGCACTGTTTTATCTAACAGTAGAGGGACTCCCGCAATACTAATGATTTCTCCTTCTGAGTCGAAAGTTATATCCAATTTTCCGAGATATTTTGTGTAGGCATACGCCTGTACTACAGGAACTTGTCTACCAGAAGCCTGGGTAACGTACGTGGGATATGAACCTTGAACGACTTCTGCGTCTGGACTTGTACCATTCCAGAGGAACGTATTGGAATGACCGCCAATCACGAGGTCCAAGCCGTCGACTTCTTTTGCGATCTCCACATCTCGTATAAAACCAGAGTGACCCAATGCAATTATAATTTTAACGCTTTCATTTCTTAATTTGGCTACTTCTTCATTTAAAGCGTCTATTTCTGAGATATATTCTACATCATTCTTTACGGCCAATACCTTCGTGTCTGGTGTTAAGTATCCAATAACACCAACTTTAGTGCCTGATATATCAAAAATAACAGATTTCCGTAGGTTCGTCTCTATTTCTAATTCAGGAACTTTATTCAGAACTAGGTTAGCTGCTAAAACGGGGCACATGAGGTGTTCTATAAAAGGCGTTACCCCGCTGACTCCGTTGTCAAATTCGTGATTGCCAAGTGACTGAAACAAAAGAAATACATATCACTTAAGTAAAATTATATTTTGTGCTATAATAATAATGTTATTGTATTAATTGGAATGTTAAAAAAGCATTGGTTTTTATCACAAAAGCGCTTTTTTCTACTATTTACACTAGAAATAAAATTTAAAACATATTAAACAATATATTGCCATTGTTCGGTTATATAATGCCTAATTATGCTTGTAGTAAAGCATCAAGTGAAGAAAAGGTTTTACAAAATTGTTTTAAATTAATTAGTATTGCAAGGATGAAAAATATAATATTTTAATATGTACACGTTTTATTTCAACAATACACAGAGTTTTACATAATAATAAATTCAACATTTTAATAACAATAACAAGATTCTGTTAGATTCATTTCTGCATTTTTAACAATTAATATGGTCACGCAAAATTGTTTTAATGTAGTTAACAATTTATATTCGAAATTACGCTATTTATATCCTATACAGATTCCGAATAGAAAATTTTCGAGACTTATTTGATATCTGCAAAGGGCCGCAGATAGCATACTTTAGCAATTTTAGACCACAGATAACATTCCATAAAATTGGCTTGATATTGGATATAATTCATCTGTAACTATTTCTGTAAAACATCATATATTAGCTTTAACGTCAATACGTTTATATTTTAATAGTAAATTAAGTACGTATATTTTTGACTAGTCTTAACCAAAGCCAAAGTTACCTAGTATCTATTTAATATTAATACGTATTTTAGAAGGTACACGAGTACTATTATCCTCAGACGTAGTTAACAATTATTTATGGGTAATCGCACGATGATCTACCGAAACGTACATGCGCGCTCAGGAGTAATCATTTTTTTTAAATTACTTTGAAAACATTACAGACCAGATTTAAGTAATGAGTTAAACTTACGTCATTCTGAAATGCTATCATTATATACAGTGTATATATTATATAATATATTATACATATTAGTTAAATTAAGTTTACCATATTAATTAAGTACATTAATATTATTAATACTACTATTAAATATATTGATGTATTGATTGCTGACTTTAACGTGTACAGGTATGTATCATGTAAATGAATGTCTACAACGATAACTCTACTACTAATCTAATCTAATCCTACTCAAAGAAAAATATAGTCTAAATTGGTAGGTTTGTTTGTGCGTTTGGCACATTTAAAAAGTGTATTACTTAAATAAAAAAAATCTATTACATATGATAGTATATGTGCAATAAGTTATTGCTTGGTGCGATAGTACTGTTAATAATAGATATAATACCAGCACCGTAGGTTATGAAAATATAATAAAATGGGTGCAAATTAGGAAGAGATGCTTTGCATATAGGAGAACTAGACTGTACTTGGGGTTACCACATCTTTTCTAACGAATGACTAAAAATTTCGCAAGTAGATAATATTTAAGAATGCGAATAATTAAATACTATGTTAATATATATTCTTTAATGTAAATATTTCACGGTATATACTTATAAAAACCAATATTTACTTGATCCAGAAGTTTATTCTTACGCGTAAAATAATAAAAAAATATTATTTCATTATTTCGTTGAGATAGGTATAGTATAATTTTGTTAACAGTACTAAACTCATACGGGTTCTTGATTATCAAAGAAAAATGTAGTAACCCACATTTTAAGACTATAAAGTACAACAAGTTCTGCAAGGCATCAGTGACTTCATGCTAAGATATATTTACATAACAACCGACTATATGTCTGAATAAAGATTTTAGACGACGTAAGGAAAATTAAGTCGATTAGTAAAATGCTTGAAGATGCACTTTTCTACTGCACTAAAAAAGTGAACTACATATAAGCAACCAAAATGTTACACAAATTGTCGATAACTTTGGTATAATTGCAAAATTGGCTAACTTATCAATGTTATTAATTATTAAACGGCCTTCAACAGCTGGATGGATCGGGCTAAACTTTTTAACGTATTCCGATGTCGTATCCAATTCATTGTAATCTAAGTCCTCTGTAAACAAACCATCAAACATCGAATATCCGTCTCCGCCAGTTGCCAAGAAACTGACAGTTAGTATAGTATAGTTTGCAGTCTTGTTAATCGGACTAAATACAGGCATTTCACACAATCCACATAGTGCCTGCGCTTTAATGACTCTGTGTCCGGAACGTTTTTTAAAATCGTATTCGACTTTCAGTCCCGATACTTGTAGAAATTGACCGGGTGATCGTATCAGGTTATAATCCGCTACCGAATGTTCCAACATTTGCCACATAATCGATCCATTCAACGTTATTTTAACAAGGTGTCCATCAAAAGGCATGACGGTATATAAATCTCCTTTAGTCACTTCCGCTGGTAGGTGCAAATGCTTTATAGAAGCTCGTATGCCTCCCCCTTGGATGATTGATATCGGGGCATCTGTCCAGCCTTTACCTTTATATTCCGTGGCATATTTGTTGACCATTGAATCTGTTATCAAGTTACCTAAATTACACTCTTTTAATCTACAAGATTGTCCATTTAAAAATACTGATGTATTGCCAACAACCTCTTCCGATATTTTCATTATATCTTCTCGATACTTCTGGACAATGTTTAATACATTAGGATCTTGTGGTATATTATTATTTAAGAGAATGGGGTTTCCATTAAAACTGACGATTTCTCCTTCCGAGTCAAATTTAACAATCAGTTTTCCTAAATATTTAGTGTAGGCGTAAGCTTGTACTGCGAGTACAATTCTACCAGATTTCTGTTTGACAATAGCGGGATATGGACCCTCTGCTTGTTCAGTATCAGGACTGGTTCCGTTCCAAAGGAATGTGTTCGTATGCCCCCCAATTACGAGGTCTATATCTTCCACCTTCTTAGCGATTTCCAAATCTTTAGTAAAACCGGAATGCCCCAGAGCAATTAATATTTTTATTCCTTCTTTCTTTAATTTAAGTGCTTCATCTCGAATTGCTTCTACTTCTTCTATGTATTCAACATAGTTTTTTGTAGCCAATACTTTGGTTTCAGGTGTTAGGTAGCCTATAACACCAACTCTAGTGCCATTTATGTCAAACACAACAGAATTCATTAAATTATGTTCTGCTTGCAAAGCTGGCTCCTTGTCCAGTATCAGATTGGCTGCGAGAACTGGACAGGTTAAACTTTCAATAAATGGGGTTAAACCTGACACTCCATTGTCGAACTCGTGATTTCCCAGTGACTGAAACAAACAGTAAAATTAGCATGCTGTTAAATAGTTAAGATTTGTAGTTATATTCACATTCGTGCAAAAACATATAACATATATACATATATACTGTGCTTTAGTAAAAATTTGTACAAATATGATAAATAAAAATACAGAGTACATAAATGTTTGTTATAAAAAACATTTGTCATGCAGAAAATAAGAAATATATACCCCTTAATATTTTGTTCGATTTCGTTAAATGATACAGAAAATATCTAGGAAGGAAGAGATAGGAAGCAACAATAAATATAGTTATTCATTTTTTTGATTACATCATTCAAAGAGTACTTACTCTATGTTACATACAAACTAGTTCATACAATTCAATATTTGTATAGTAGTAGGTACATTTTATTTACTTTTTGATGATAAAACACTCGTTTCTTTATATGCAGAATAACTTTTACATAATATTAAAAATATGATCGTAATGGTAAGGAATATTATACATTCAAAAATGAAAACTCAATGTCGAAACTAAACTATCTTAATGACCTAAGTTTGGGTACAAATGTATTTTAAAGGAAAGAAAAGAAAAATACTAATGATTAATACCGAAATTCTTTGTCCCCAACAGCGATTTTTGATATTTTTTTCTTAAAAAATGCATGTTAAGAAAAGACGAATGGAATATTGAAATTTTATTAAAACAATAAAAAACCCTCACATCGTATAAGTATTAAAGATATTTCTTACATTATATTAAAACCAAATGTAAGACTAACACAGACAACAACGAAACAGAGGCAAATAATTTAGGCTGCGAGTCGGGTACGGCGTCAGTATTTAATAAAACCACACGACCGGATACTTCTGGATATACAGGACTCCGAATACGAATAAATTCAGATGTGCAAGCTATTTCGTCGTAATCTAGATTATCTCGTGGCAAATTAACCAGCATCGTATATCCTAAATGGCCATTCGCCAATGAAGCGGGAAGTAAAATCTTATATTCCCTCCAATCATCTATAGAGAAATATTCCGGGACGATACAATTCCAACATCTCGCCATTACACTGACAATTCTTGAACCAGGATCCTTAGCTAAGTCGTAAACAACTCTGATGCCCGAGAATTGGAGAAACTGGCCCGAAGGATTATTCCACCTGTAATCAGCTACAGAGTGTTCTAGCATTTCCAATAGTACTGTTCCATTCATCGTAACAGTTACAAGATTACTTTGAGTTGGTAGGGCAGTTAGCAAATCATTCATTGTGACTGCCGCTGGTCGATTTGATGGAGAAATTGAAGCTCCAAAAGCGCCTCCATGCACAACTGCTATAGGAGCATCTGTCCATCGTTCCCCTTGGAACCTGAGGGCGTAGTAGTACATTATCGCGTCTGTTACTAAGTTGCCCAAATTACATTCTTCTAATCTACAAGAATCGCCATCGAGCACAACAGCGGTGTTACCTAATACTACACCTGACAAAGGTGTGATTTCAGTATTGAAATTTTCGACAATTTGAGATGTTTCTATATCTTGTGGAACTGATGTGCCGAGAAGTATAGGAGTAATTTGATACTCAGTAATTTCTCCCTCTGCGTCAAACTTCAAGAGTACTTTTCCTAAGTATTTGTTATAAGCATAAGATTCAACAATAGGCACACGTTTGCCAGATTTTTGGACGGCGACAATTTGGTCTTTTGTTACAGTATCACCATCGGCACTAGTACCGTTCCAATAGAATGCATTTGTACGACCAGTGATAACTACATCAACGCCATCAACTTCAGACGCTATTTCAATGTCTTTGTTTTCGTCCGAGTGTCCTAAAGCGATGATTATTTGAACATTCTGTGCTTGCAACGCAGCCACTTCTTCCTTTAGAGCTAATATTTCGTCTATATACTCAATATCACCCGTACTATCAAGTATTTTAGATTCGGGTGAGAGATAGCCAACTAATCCAACTTGGACACCTCCTACAGTCTTTACTAAAGATTTCTGAATCTTATGCGTGGTATCATGATTGTGTAGGATAATGTTGGTGGCTAAAATTGTAGTGTCTATGTTTTCTAAGAAGGGAGAAAGCTCTGGTCCATCGTCGAATTCGTTGTTGCCCAAAGACTGGAATTGGAAAAAGATCTTAATGATATTTTGAACATTAGTTATATGAGGCCAATTAGTAAACCAGGTTTTAGTTATTATCAAATGTTCTATTAGGTAAGTATATAGGAAAGTTATTATATAGGAAAGTAAATAAAATGTATGATGTTAAATTAGTTATACTAGATTAGTCAGGTTCAATGAAGCATTAATTTTATAACGTTATTTTTATCAATTTCAATGACTCTAAAATATTAGTAAACGTTAAACTAGATATATTACATTATATGTATTAACAAGGTAATTTTCAAACCCACCACCATGTACCAACACCGTTAAACACAACACAGTGATAAATGAAATACATCCCACATAACCACAACCATCTGAATTAACGTGTAGTATATGCAAATTCAATTTACGATTTGTTCTTTGTTAGTAACTAGGTAAGTTGGTACAATTTTATAAAAGTTGTTACTACAATTTTATTGAGACATAAATAATAGGAAGTCACTTACATTCTTGTTTTATTATAACCGAAACACAGTATCGAGGTAAATCGCTTAGTTCGACCCAAGTACGCATCGAATTTGAATTGGTTATGAATTATATTCCAGTGATTACAGAAATTCTTCTCTGTTAGCTTTCTACAAATTTGTTTATGAACAAAATATATGACCACTCGGTCAGTTATTCTACGAATGACTTTAATAGTTACTTGAAAGACAAGGACCTTTTAAAAGTGATTGTGAAAGCTTCAGCGCTGTCCTTTTTTACTTTATTGTGCAGCATTGTTCGAAATGCTGTTCCCTTTATAGGGATAAAACGGCTATTCTCATTCCCAGAACTTCCTCGACATAGAAACACTAAGGTTCGACTGTCCTTTTTAATGTACAACAGTCTTAATATTATTCCTAAATTATGCATAGTTTCTACTTAAGGAGTATCCGGTTTCTAGCATGTCTAAGTAACTGAGCGTTCAGACTGAACAAGAGAAATGCCACCAAAAATATTTCCTCATACACGCGTACATGAACAACGTGCATAATTAACAAAAAATCGACGACTAATTACGTCTATTGTTTGCGTCATAACGTTGCCAAACGGATACAAGTGGGTAGGTAGGTAGGTGGATGGGTAGGTAGGTGGGTAGGTAGGTATAGATAGGTAGATCACGCGCTCACGTATCACACACACATATCGGTCAACGTTATAAATCGCACGTCCAAAAAGAGACGGATGATAGCGGGAATAAAGTTAAAACTGAACGCCGTTGCATGTAGTGGTATCATGCTATGTAACCACCGCAACAAGTTGTCTAGTATTGATTTTCCACTGTACATAAGCCTTATGTACTTTATGTACGCGGCTGTAATATTTAATATAACGCTCCGCACTCTGTCAACGGTAGAAAATGCAGAGCTTAAAATGAAGCTTTCATTTCATTCGATTTGATTTCAGCGGTTTATCCTTTGATGCGTTAATTGAAACGTACGGATGGGTTTCGGTTAAATGCTCTAGTGGATACGTTTGTTTTGGTGCACTTTATTTGATATTAGCATAATTTCTATTGGTATTTTAATTGGTGCTTCAATCGGTAACAATGCAGCGACATTGGGGCAACAATGTACCGTTTTTCGGCAAGTTAAATGATTCGAGAAAGACGAAATATCTTCTCTTTTCTAGGTCGTTTTGTTTGCATGAAGAAACGGGTGTAGAAATCATATCTTGTACCACAATAAAAAATATCATTCTGGTTGATTCACTTCTACCATAGTTGACTTATTAAGAAGACAAATCAGACAAAGAAATATGAATGCGATAAAATCTCTGCAATAAATTTAACTACGAACTACTACAAAGTTACTAACCGTACATAATCCATGTTATATGATATTTCTTACTTTTGTGGTTTGCACCTGTAAATGAAGTGACACTCCATTATTATATCTTATGTCCATTGTCCTCTTTTGTATATGTAAAAGTGTTAACTTTGTTGGTGCAACTCTAATAAATAAATAAATAAATTATGCAATATCAATGTCTAACTTAAACATTTATAACCTTTTACGGCAGATAATTGATGTTAAAAGAAAAGTACTAGTTACTGATATAATTATCTAACTTTATTTTGTGATATAATATATCTTATCGAATAGGCGCCTACAACCAGCAATGAAAAGCAAAAACGATGGATGGATATATTTTATGATAATTATCAAACTAGCACGCTGGTGGTTAAAACAACATAACATTCCAAAGAGTTACTTTTTGAAAAAGATTTCTCTCTATAGAGATATCTCTCTAGTTTCTCTTTATAGTTTGTTTTTTTTTTTTTGGTAAAACTTACAATGTTAACAGAAGTTACGTATTTTTAAGATACGAGTAGATCACGTGACAGAAACAAAATAAATGTTATGCATTCAAAAATAATTGACATTGAGTACTTATCTTACCTATGTCTGTATGCATCGTGACATACGCAACTAAAATAACGAAGAAAACGCGATAAATACGACACTATGTTACATTGAATATCATTGTTTATCAGAAGACATTACGGATAGCCTTGGGAAATTGTTAGCGGCAATAAATAAACGTGCGAAGATAAGTAATTACGAACGAATCTAGTGTGTAGATGCTCTAGATGATGTTTAAATTCTCATAATTTGTACAACATTCATGAAAAGCATTATTGGAACATACTGACGTAAGATGTGACAGTCAGTTAACGACCTGTTGTCTAATTGATATGGTGAATAAGTAAGTATCTCGAAAAAATTATTAATTT
>DWGW01001810.1:0-10661 GCA_018247775.1 Udranomia orcinus
TGAAGCTCTCTTGTGTGTCAATGTATGTGTACAAATTACCGTAAGTATAATGTCAAATAGCGAACAATCCCTCGATTCCCTAACGGTGCTGTCTCTGCTTGCTTCTTATATGGTTGACGTATTGCTGTATCATAACCTTATTATTGTAATGTCAAACACTACACTACTACTACTATTTTCAAATGTAGTAATATCCAACCCATACCAACCCATTCTAACTCGCACAATTCAACACATAACGTTAAAGATAAAAACTGTTTTTCGTAAGTAAATAAAGAAGTCGTAGGACGTAGGCGAATAATTTCGTCAGCGAGTAAAATGGCGAACAAACATTCGGAATCGCAATTAAATAGCAATTTATCACTTTGCAAAGTGCACATGACAAGTTAATGAAAGAATTGTGTCACTGTTGGCAGTTAAAACTGTATGAAGTTTTCAATGAGCTTAAACGTAGTTATAATCTACCCATTTGTTTACTACTAAATCAATTAGTTAAAGACTAGTGACATTCAATAAAAAATCTATGTCACAAAATTTTGCATGAAAAGATTTTGGAGATTTGCTTAAAATAACCGACAAGTTCTCTTACTAATAACTTACAATTACTAGCAGCGGTTGTTCGCAGGCGGTCAATTGCCTCAAATTAAGTCAAAAATGGAGCGAAAATTACTTTTACCGTGTGAACCGAACATAATGAGTACCGTATTCGCAGCTGCAGTCAACAAGGCCGAAATGAAATAGAAGAAAGAAAGAATAAAAGCTTATTGTTAAGCAATGGAGCGTGCGATTTTCTGCGTAGGTGACTGACGTGCCGCTTTTGATTGGATGCACCAATATACGATGAAGAATTATGTTTAGTACAGTAAAAACTGGATACGATTGCATGCATTTTTTTCGGTCTTTCTATTTCACCCTAGAATTATTCTCCACAATGTTACATCTTCGGCAATTTGTAAATCAATTGTTTTTAGGTTCATTAATGAGATTGAGGTCCACAAAAACGTACACGTAGATAATTGTTTCATATAGATATTATGCAGATATAGGTGTCATGTAGTAATAATACTCGTTGATGGTCGAAAAAAGTTTCAAAATTTTGATGTGGAAAACGAGCTGCTGTGGACGTAATCAAGTGTTTGCCAATTCAATTCGCAGCTGCAAGGAAAGAGCACAAATGAGGTATAGGAGAGTATAATGGCCCCGGCAAGAAATGAGGGCGTGTCGATTTAATTTCCGTCGGACACTGCGGCCCCGTGCCGCCCCGATAGAACACTGAAATGCATTGAATACCGTGTGTTGAATACTCGACTAATGAAAAACTAATATTTATTGAAAAAAAAAACCCTTGTTTTTATTAATGGATTGACAATATTACAATTCGGTAATGACATAAAACTTCTTTTTGAAGAAAAAAATTGAAGGATATAGTAATATTTAAAAAAAAACATAACTTGTAAATGTTGAAATCGCATATCTCAGGATCCAAAGGACTAGACAATGATAAACATGATAATAACAAAGTACTATTAGTGATTTTCAAGATTGAACCACTAAAAACAGAAAACGTGCAGTAATTTACGTAGAAAAATTATTTGCTGAATTAATTAGTGACGACAGCAGATGCCGTCCGCTACACAAAGTAACGTACAAAGGGCAAAGAAATCGTCTTGTTTATACTCCGTAATAAAGAGATTCATATTCTTCATAAACGACACACGGTCACTACGGACATTATGGCTTTTGCACGGCCCGATTTATCACTATAGTAAAGTGTCTAGTGATACAATATTACACTAAGTTATACAATAATATTACACTATGTACGGTACAAAATAAAAGTTTCAAGAAATTCAAGTTTTCAGATGAACATCAACTTTAACTTTAATGTTATATTAATGATAGAATATGTATTAATAGTACGTACTTGTGACGAATAAACTTCATTACTTTTTCTACTCTTTGAAAATGTATTAATAATTTTAAATTATTCTAAACAATTAAATATATACTGAAATATATGATACGCGAGGAGCCTCTCATCTGTTAAGTGCTGCTAGTGTAGATAATGAACAACTTTTTCAATTGAATTTTACCATTACAAGATTTGTTGTACGATACATAAGATGTGATTACTTTAGCGGAAAATCTGAACCAAAAACCCGGGCTGCATATAATTAACTTCATAATCCACTACTGTATTTAAGACACATACATAAACTTTTATTTATTTATTTGAACTTTAAAACTAACCAGAGACTAGTATCTGTGCGAGTATAGTAAACAAGATATCCAATTTACAAATTTAATATGCAAAACTAATATTTTACAGGATGTGCAATATGTAGGCACCAAATGAAACGTTTTCGCAAGTTTTACGCGAGCTGCGTCAGCGTTAATTGCTAAAATCACGCGTAAGTAATGTGTTGTGCGTGCCGTTGCGTGTGTTTCCTGCCTGCTGGTCTTTTAAATGTATTAAATTTCATTGAACAACCAGTTTCCATTCTTGAGGTTGCAAAAAGTCCAAAACTTAATTCGTCGCCTCGAAACCTGTTAGCCATTAATTGGCTTAAGCTAATTTGGTACAATTATGGGAAGAAATTATAGAGTACAAAATATTCAACATCAATTTTAATTATTGTTAATAATCAACAAATATTGCAATCTCTTTCTTTTGGTGGTCACCGCAGCAATTGAAATTTGGACATCTAATTACCAAACTTAATTTGGTTCGGAATCCTAACTGAATGCCAGTAAATTCTTTTAATTACCTGATGATTATGTCCATTAATCGTGATTCGATTAACGTTTATTTATATCATTCTCATGTTTTATTTGTAGCAACACTGCACTGACAATTAAGCAATTAATAAGCAATCATCTATAAAAATAAAATTATTAACGGGTTTTTAAATATACTTGTCGGAACATCTCAAAATGAAAACGATGCTTTTAGAAAAAAAAACTGTTTGCACAAATATCGAGATATCTATTAAATATATAGAGATAGCGAAAGTTTTAGTGATAACAATAGAATCCAATTGCATCCACTAAAAGCACGTAGTACCACCGCACATAATACAATGGTGCAAATTGCAAGCTTTCCGCCACTTAACCCCACCGCCTATTAATACATTCAATAACACTCGAACGTGCGTTCATAATGATTAATCGCTCATCTATATGCGAGTCGATTTACCGATACCGATCGTTATCAGCCTCCGCGCTGAACGGCGTCGGATGCCTATACGGTTCACCTGTTATGAATAAGGATATGTCACGTTAAATGTTAAGGAAAATGTGGGATAGGGAAAGGCTCTCGAAATTAGGACCATAATAATTGCTGTCACGTGCGAATCGCAACGAACTTTTTGATTTAAAATTGAAAATAACCAATATAAAACGATTTTGTAATTTAAGATTAGTTCCTTGTTTTATACAACATAGCACAAGTGTGGTAGTTCTACAATGATCCTTTTAAAATCTATAGAGCAAATTACGCCGAGCTCTATCAGGACTATATAAATAAAGTGGCTGCCTATAAATATAGTGAAATTACAGAAAAAGGTAGAGATTAAAGACAAGAGTAGCGTTAGCACAAAAACCTGCACATCAAGGGCTCGATAATATTAAAATCACGACACAACAAATCTTCGTAAAAACGGCACACAGGACCAGGAACTAATCGTGAGATTCCTTGATTCCACGCGTATACTTCTTGCTGTTAGGCGTCGTAATAAAGTATCACCGATAAAAACCTATGGTTGTAGTTAACGCCACACAGTAATATCGTAGTAATGGAATGAGATGGTGCGTTCGAGTGAGGCGTGTCAATTTAATATCCGCCGGTGGCCCGCCATGATGAATGGCAGTTTTATTAACCCCATAGCCGGACGTGCGTCGAGTTTACGATTTAACGCGAGGTAGGTAGCTGCTTAATTTACTAAGAAAGCTGACGTGAGATCGAATTTCTTTCGTTTACGTGAAAAAATTTTGTATTCGTATTTCTATAATGAACTCATATGCCCCCGCTTCGATCATAATGAACATAATGACGGTGCATGAGAGGTCACGTGTTATTGATTTGAAAAAAAAATGACACGTTCATAAACAGATAGGATTGTGCGAAGTATTTCAGATACCATGGTAATAGCATTGTTAATAAGCGATTAGTCGTGTACACAACGTTACCTGTGATTATAGCATAAGTGACGGTAAATACTTGAAAACCATTTTTTGTCGATATGGTATCTAAAGTGGTGTGTTTAATGGAGTGGCCGGCGCTGGGCGATGCCTATCTTTGCTAAACAATAGGGGCGCCATCAATTCCAACGTGACACCGTCGGCTTGCATTTGTTTATTGTGAAAAACTGCCAGCGGACCAGGTAGAGCTCCGTTAGCGCCTCCCAAGTGTCCATTGTATGGTGCACCGGCGCCTACTGGTGTCACTTTTATCGCATCGCTAAATATAATGTCACCATCTGCTAACGTAGCAACTTAAGCTGTTTCTGTTATCTTTGCTTCGACAACGAATATTAGATGACAAAATAAATTTATTTCAAATAAACAGATTTTTATTTTCATTTCCACTCTTTTGGGGATCGTTGATGTGATTGGTGGTATATTACTATTTACTAAGTTTTAACAAACTACAATTAAAAGGTCTTACTAACAGCAGAATTTTGTTTCTTTTTCATATATGTTCTTATGTGGAACATGCCTGTCAGATGTAAGACATTGCACGCTGGATACAAACTAATGATTTTCATTATCCTTAACTATTTGCTCTCCCACAAATTTCAAAACGACAAGCATTTATGAAACACATTTACTACTGTATCGGTATAATACTTTATGATACACACAAGACATAAAGTGAATTGAAATTAAAATTGAATGAATACAGAATTCCAAATAATAGTTTTAGCGCCTGACTACAAGGTAAAATTACTTTTCCTGTACTTTTTTTTGGTACTTTTCCTGTAGAATCATTGGCTATTTTGTTAGCAGGTCTTATATGGGACCTACCGAAAATCTTTATAACAATGACAATGTATATTTAAGAATGACAAATCATATTTTATTTGGTGATTTAATTATGAATATCCTCTTAACTGAGATCAATCGATTCAATTTATTTACAAAGAAAAGCATTGAAATTATTTTCTAAATAGATTGCAAGGCGTTAGGCAACAATAGCATAATTACCAGAGCATTTGTGAAAGTCCTACCTACTGACACCTACAGTAATCACCCATATAAAACGTGCCCGATATCGAAGAAGACTTGATGGCGTACTATATGTACCATATTTGAAATTACGTGGGCACCCCACCTACAACCCAACCCACTGTCGTATTTTTCGTTCAATGGACCTAGCCTACGTGTCAACCAACTAGGCGTAGAATAGTCTAGCCTTCATATCCATAGTTAGAAAAATTCGCTTTTAATTACTTACCTTATACGTCAATCGTCTGTCGAAGGCTTTCCCGGGGGGGCGATTTCTAGCGCATCAACCTCGCACTGCAATCGATCACCGACAAATATCACGAAGAGCGGAGTATAGTATATCCAAAACCTTAGTTTTTCGCGAGAACGAACTAAAACACAAGTACGCGCAACTTCAAATTTCGATACGTCAAAATTGGAAACTGGGGCATGCGCTCGCGTGGCTGAGCGTTGCTCGTCGCGACTGAGCGTGAACGGCGAGGCACGCGCCGGTGGGGGCTTCATTCACAAATCGAGTGGCGGGGAGCGGCGCGCGGGGCCCGCTGGCTCATTCATGCGACCACCGAGGCGTGATGACCTGCACCACCGCGGCGTACCCGCACTCGCCCAACTCCACGCGAATCGCAACTCAGCTTCCTGCAATTGCACCGGTTTTGTGGAAATTCAACTCACAAATTGGAGAATTCCATTACGACACAAACGACTCCATGACGATGCTCTTTGCAACCGGTCGCGCGACCCGCCTGACACGAATTTCCGAATGCACAATCGGCGAAAGTCGGGTGAAATTCGAGAGTCGTTGTACATCATCACAGTACTACCGAAGACTTGTAGGATTAGCGAGGTATTTGGATTTTGCTTAGCGACCAGCGGTTTCCATTGCAGAATAATAATTACATGATGCAGGTAAAACATCAATCGAACCCCAATGACTCGCACTTTATAAGGAAGCGAATATGACGTACTAACAGGAAGATGATACAGAAGGAAATTATTAATTAAGTGGAATAAAATATTCATTTAGCAGTTCCATTCTAATTTGGCTCGTAAAATAGTAGTAAGCTTACTCGCTCAAGGAAGACAAAAATGTTCTAAATATTGATCGTACAATAAAGTAAATAGTGAAACGTGTTGATCACGAACGGTAAATGGAGTCTTTACAAGAGCTACCAGTCAGTCAGTTGGATTCAGAGAAACTTGATATTAAATCCCCGTTGTTTCTCAATCTATTAGCAACTGAAATCAACAAGGACAACTGGGTTGCAACAAATCATGTCGAGACTGACAAACGCAGGGTCCCGTTGCATTGTCAGCAGTCACGCAATGGTTTGGAACAAGAAAATTGCAAGCACCGGTGGTTGGTGAAAGGTAAGCACGAACAGTGGTTTATGTAACCCGACAAACCGAAGCCAACGTTACTTCACGTCGCACCTTTGTTTCTCTGGCGACACGGCAAATATGGGAAGCGACGATCTCAATTTCGGTAGCGGCTATTAATATTCAATAGGTTTTACTATCGATCGTCCATGTCACTTCAGCTTTATGAAACTCTGTGTCCAATACTTGTCAAGTGTGACCACACATCATGCTCGCGGCTCATAATTAATTCATTGACTAATTAAATTAAACATGTTAAAGACAAAAAGTAACAAACAAGATAAATACGGTTACTAAAAAGTCGACACCAAGAAAATATATTCTTGCTTCTTAAATTAAAAATAACTATATCGTTGAAAACAAACATGCTTGCTGAAGAATACAAAACGTAAAAAAATCTAGAGATCGTTGCAGAAGGCCATGAGGCGAACGCAGAATGATTCTCACATCGCATTGAGAAAATGGTAAATAGTAACTTGATAAATATTTTTTTTCATTATTATTATCTACAATTAAAACTGTCGTACGTGCAGGCGAAAACAACCCGATTTGATTTTAACTAGCTAGTTCCAAAACTACTAACACCAATTGAATCTTTGAATTGTTTCTCACCATATTATCGAGTTATCTGGCGCACCACTTCGGTAAGCTGTATAATAATTTAGACACGAGCCCACGCAGACAAGGTAGATTGGACTGATTTTCGGTCAGTTTCAGCATTTTTTGTAAAACGATCTGCCCATTTGACCCAACTCAAGTACTGGTAAGTGGCAATAAAACGGAGTGTTAAGTAATAAAAGCGGTTATCAATTTGCGGGGTACCGGCCCGGGAGCCTGCGCGGGCGCACAATTAAGTGCGCGTGGGCGACGATTGCACTTTCTTGAACTTTAAGAAACCATCGACTTAATCGACATGAAAGAATATATGGCAGCGACAATTCGACTCGCTTCATTTGGTCCGCGTATTTCTTAAGTAACCCGCTCTCAACTTTTATTCTTATTTCTTTGATAAAAAGTTTGCAGCGTCAATTCGATTTAAAGTTCATTTTGAAGTGTCACTCTTAACTGAGAATTTTATGTAACATTTTCTTGAGAAGCTCAAAGTTCAAACTGAAGTTATTATTTTTCCCACTTTAGTGCTCGCGCACTATGCCATTTTAATATTAATGAAAATGTAATATAATTTCGATTGAATGTTTTTATAGTGTTTTTAGTCCAATTTGAAGGAAGTGGAATTTGATACTATCTCTTCATACTACAATTTCTTATAATTAAAACATACTTCCTGTGTTTCTGCCTGCCTTGACAGATATTTTTTTAATTTCGAAATGCGGTGCAATTGGGTGCAATATTGTTTTAAACAAATTGTGTAAGCTAACGTTCGCAAGTCATAGCCGCAGTGCGACGATCATGTCCACGTGATGATTAAACGAAGAAACGGTTAAGAAACTAGTGTCCAAAAACGCAGTGCGTAGGTACTTAATTTTGTCTCAATTTTAAGTTCGGCTCTGTATAAATAACCTTAAACGATTAAGTTGTTTAAGCGGCTGTGGACCTATACCAGTTAATGTCGAACGTTAGTATCTAAATAGCAGATAAATAGTCGTTAGTTATTATAGATACGAGTTAAATACCTTGTTTAAACATTTTAAAGAATCCACAAAAAAAGCGTTGAAACCGATCGATTCATGCAAATTTAGACTATAAACGACGTATTTACTCCAAACATACAACGTTTTAATTAACTGTATTAACATAAAACATAATACACATACTAAGAATTACACTGCATTGTACATAAAACAATTAGAAAGGCATATTTTATACGTTATGATTTTATACATACAAAATTCTCGCATGTCTCTTCTCATACGTAAAAGTCTCTACAAAATCAAGCAAGTGAAAAATGGTGAAATAGAAAACATTCTAATTAAACTTCATTGTCAATCGACAGTCTTATTTATAACGCAATCACTCGCTGAAATGAACCCGACGCTTGCATCGAAGATAAATTACAGTTAAAACAAACTGCAGCGCGGGTGATATAGTAATTAACTTGAGTACAGTTATTTTCGCACCGTGTATAGTATCCCTGTCAGAGGGGTGGGGGAGGGGATGGATACACGCTTCCTGTTGTCAATTAATGCAACAAACCCGCTTGCAGTTATAGTGGTTATGGACAACTTCACCGGTGCGAGGAAACGTTAGTGTGGCGAGCAGAAAAAGTTCATACTCTTACGACTTTACTGAACAGGTCGCACCTTTAGGACGGAAACGACACATTTCAAAATAACGATTTTTGAGTTACGATCAAAATCAAAAATAATTAGTTCCGATATTGCAGCTTTGTCCCGTAACACGCCTGAATGTGGCGTTTTATTTTTTACGGAACGATAGATACGATCGTATAGTCTTTTTACGATCGTAACTCAAAAATCCATTTTTTTTAATTTGTCGTGGTCTTCCTAAAGTTGCGACATGTAAAATACATATATAGAAAAATTACAATTACAATGCAGTTGGCAGCACCTAGCCTTATCACCCTAAGACATGTGATATGAGCATGTAAATGCCCATTTTGTTTGTTTTTGCAACAGCCTTACTTTATTCATTAACTGCAAAAAAGTTTACTAGCACGAAACGCTATTAGCATTAAGTGATAGTAATAGTATCATACAGTATTGTTACTCGCTCTTGTCTTTAAAATAAATAACTACAGCCGTGCGGTACGTAAACATGCGTTAGAACTACTCAATTCTACAGTATTTTAATTTCTTTCCAGTGTATATAGCTGTATTATATGAAATTTGAAGTGTTCAAAAGTACGTTGAGTTTTCGATTCGAATGTTATTTGTTTCACGACAGTCAGATTTCTTTATCCATCTCCATTTTTACTTACTTCAATCAATTAAACCGCGTTCAACAAATTAAAACAGCGTTCTACATTATGAAGTAAGTACTTGAACTTATTTCAATCAAATATTCACAAATAGCTGGTTACAAAACCACCGTACGTAAGCCACTACGGACTACGGGGCATTCGCGACCGTTTTTTATACCGAATTTGAGACGCGTAGCTATAACTCTCGACTCAACCGTTTGTATGGAGTTGGAATACTGTATGATGGAATATTATTACCGTGACTAAGTCGTGTTTTGTACATTTGTATGATTCAAATAAAGCTGAAATAAATAAACTAAACGTATCTATTATAGTTATATGATCTGATCAGTGTTTGGGGTATAAATTCTACCAAGCTACATAGACAAGCATGGCGTAGATCCTCGAAAACAAATGCTCGAAAGCTTATATTTCGCTTGTCTAGTTAACTCGGTTCGGTTATACGTAGCATGGCATGAAATAAACCATGCAATCATGTTTTTCTATTGACAAATCCGTATCACCCGTGCGACCTAACTAGACACCTCGCGGTGATGACGTAAATTTATATACAGTGAGTATAAAAAGTGTATTTCGCAAACATTTTTGACTATAAAATACAATGAGTATTATAAAATTATATTCTAATAATTCACATCATATATTTCTAGTATATCATTGTAACTCTTAGACAGTTTGGCTTATATTCATATAAATTAATAAAAAAACATAACTTATTTAAAATATTTTTTTAAGAATACAAAATCAGTAAAGCCGTATTGTAGCAAATGTATAATAACAGGGACAAACTATAATTGAAGAAATTAATGAATTAGAGGCGCAAACATAACGAGTATATGGTACTTTACGTGTCAAGGCGAAGGGTGTGCGAGGTGACGGGGGCACACCTGCCAGATGTCTAGTTAATTCGCACGAAATATATACATACAGTAATCCCCCCTATAACACGGTAGATTCTGTGTTATAGTAAAACGTGTTGTGAGAGTATTCCCAAATACCACGCTTGTATGACCCGTATAACGCGTTATGTACAAATGATTCACGTTAAGGGTTTAAAAAAATAACTTTTCTCACATTAAAGGGGGTTTAAATCGAATATGAAGAATACACGATGTTATGAAGGAAATATGCGCGTTTTATAAATCGTCATAAATTT
>DWGW01001811.1:0-10660 GCA_018247775.1 Udranomia orcinus
TCGGCGACCCCACTCTACTCGGGTACCTACGTACTATTAAATATATGCGTAGAATAATGAATTACATGCAATTGACTTAGTATTAACTTAGTACTAAGAATAAAATAGTGCTTTCAATATTATAACTCCGTATGTACAGTGCAATTCTAGGTAGACTAATAATATAATAAGGGCGCGTTCTCATTATACAACTTTGAAGGGGAAGTAAAATGTAAACTCAAGTCAGAACGCGTATTAATTTTAAATCAAGAAATACATTATTAAGCCATGAGAAAGAATCTTAAACAAGGTTACAATAATTGGTCATTTAAATATTGTCTATGGGTCAGATGTGCGAACATCGAAAGATTCTTTTTTAAGCAGAAAAGAAATTGTTTAAAAATAGAACATGTCGTTCGGAGTTTAAAGAAATGTATATATTTTTTTTTTATAATTCGTAATATTGTGAAATTAAAATTGGAATGCGAGTAAATATATGGTATCTATATAAATTAGTTTTGTTTTAATTAAAACGCCCTTAAAACATAATGATTGAAAAGAAACAGTGCCCAAGAGTATCACTCCTCAGTCTTATTGGATGTGTGGTTTATATTAAACACTTAAAAATAAGGTCGTGTAGGGTCAGTATTATGTATGTGTGTATGACTGTATGTATGTACATTTATTATAGGTATGAAATGCTAGACTCTAGGTAAAGACGAAAGCAATATTTTTGTGCATTAATAATTCTCAAGGACTTTAATATAAATTGTTGACATTCTGATGTGTCGTTGCAGAGATCAGAGCTCAGTGGGGGGAGGGGGGTAGGGGGTGAGCGATAAATGTAATAATTTATACACTGAAATAATCGAGCTGGCATTGAGATGATTTTCGATCATTCGATTTAGTAATTTTTCATCTTCTTTCATAGTTTTGACAATAATCTTGAATCTTGAGTCATCAGAGGACATTATTTTTTGTCAGAACTAGTGAAGATTGCGTGTGAAAATGCAAGTCTATTATATATAAACAATAGAAGAAAAATTTGGTTCTTTTTGTAGTAATGTATGTTTTTGTAAGTCTTTTCACATGATCTCGATAAGATAGGAATATTTAATCGCATGTACAAGGTATACACGTATGTCTACACTTGTCTGTTATCGTATTTAAAAAAGATTTGACAAAATCTTTTGTTATTACATACAATAACATTTTCGAAGAAAATTCTATTTATTGCTGTTTCTTATTCGGCACTAACTTTATAATTTTAGACTTTATACTTAAAACTATCATTCTTTTTTATAAGTTCTTCATCCTGTCTACAACATCTATTTGAATTTTGCTATTGGTTGAATGCTGCTAAGAAACTATTAATTTTCCTATAAATGGACGACATAAAAGCTAGATCATGAATTTGCAGGTAAAAAAATCTTCTGGATAATGGAGTATTCTGATTTAAATATTTATCTGATTATTAATGTACACATTATTAATAAATTCTCCGCATAACCATATCAACGGTTTAAAGGCAAAATTGACTAAGCGACATTTTTGACTATATTGGGTTGTATACATATTTTCATCTGATCTAAACTCTGAACTCTGAAATCCACGAATAAAAAGCAATAAACGAATAATATTTAAAAACCAATATAATGATAGCAGTAAAACATGATCTTTTAAGTTATTTTCAAACTTCTAATGACTCTCATAAAGTTGCCTAATGTCGCTTAGGTATCCTCTCAAGCGTTGCTATAGTTACCGAATACGTACGAGTATGCACTAAAAATACTATTCAAAATGATCCGTCTCAAATGCTGTTTCGATATGTTATGCTACTAAAGAGTTGAGATCCTTCCAGTGGCAATTCTACTAAGTGCTTGTTTCAAGGAGAGGGCGGTGGCGCTGGACATCCTGGGTGAATGAAAATAATATATTAGAGTCGCGTTACAATCCTCTATCTGGAAATATATCTGTCTGACTTAAATTAATAAATAAATAACATTCATTCCAGTTGTAAGCGTTCTTCTTCTTTAATCTGTAAAAAAATGCATAGGTAACTAATTTCAAATTTAAAAGGTATTTAGCCGTTTTATAATAATATTATTATTGTTCAACATTGTTTTTTCCTATACTTAGGCGTTTCCTGCTTAAATATTATATCAGTCCACCTGCTGGTAAGTGGTCACTGCCGTAAAATAAGACCTGGAACCAATCAACCCAAGACAGGATATAAGTTTTACTTCAAATCGATCACAGATGCGTGCGACCCCTGGAAACTAAGATGGAACGCCTTGGTTGAAAGACTCCCTGACCACACCTTTTAAACACAGAACACAGCTTCAAAAACAGAAATTATAAGACAAGATAGTTTTGGCGGTAGTGCCGCCGGAGTTGGACCACGGGTTCTACCATCATCAAAATTAAGTAAAATAAAATTTAATAGTATTATAAACAAATGACGGGACTGACTGCAAACGGAGCAGGCGATCTCGTCGCTGTTGTCGCCGCAGCCGTCGCGGCCCGAGCACGCCACGGCGGTGCTGCGGCAGCGCCCGTTGCCGCATCGCAGCGGGCAGAAGTCCGCTGCTCGCCATCTAGACGGACGCGATTGAAGAAAGGACTGATTGATTGCAGATTGTATTGTTCTTAAGCCACGGGTTACAAGTTTACTTACTTTATTGAAAACAATTAGTTTAAAACAGAGGTAAAATGTGAATTGTAATCTTAGTATGATAAATACGAAAATTGTATAAAGAAAGTATGATAAATTCGATAAATACGAAAATAAGTCTGCATGTTACGTTTTCATATCCAAACCGCTTTTTGATTGTGACGAAATTTGATATGGAGATGCTTAAATCAAACTCTTTGTCAAGGAAGTATTTATTTTAGCTTTCAATTGACTTCAATATAATGGTAATAAGAGCGGACAAAGGCGGAGCAAAATTTTAACAAGTATTTTATCAACGTCAGTATTAAAATTCTAATTCAAATATTATGTTTAAAGAAATTAGACAAATTCCTCGAACTGTCACTATTTCATTATTCTTTTAAGTTTCTTAAATTCGGCTTGCTATGTTCGGATTCGGTAAAAATATTTTATGCAAATGTCAAGAGTCGCTTTGGATCCACACAACTGGTGTTACTCAGTTTCAAATTTCGGATCGTTATGGTATCGAAATGGGAACGTTATTGTTTGGACGAATACGGCATGCATAGCTAACTTGGCGATTGTTTGACTTAACACGGCGTACACAGGACAGATTTCCACAATACCGTTAACGAAACTACGGATATAAAAGTTTTAGGAGGTCAAATTGCACATGCATTACTCTTATGGAGATGCCACACTTTTTCCATAACATGATCTAATCTTATTGGAACGTGTGACTTTTGCATTTACGACCATTCACTTGTAAATAAAGTTAAGCGTCTCATTCAGACGGCGTTTCTTATTATCTTTTCTCACACTCAAATAAACACCTACCGTGATTTAATAAATGAAACTGCAGTGGAAAATTGTTGTGTTGAAAATAATTCTTTGTGCACATAACAATAACGTTTGCGTTTCATAATGAGGACAATGATGTTTTACGAGCGTCCATAATGAACGTAAAATTATTCTCATTTACAAACCTTCATGGATTTGCTAATGTATGCCTTATAATATTTGTAATACAGTACATGAAAATGACAATTTTAGTGTCACAGTAGAGTTGAAAATTCCATCTCCAAAAAAGAGTGACAAGATCAAACATCAGTTATAAACGAACAAAATCTGTGTGATGGACATGGATATATTTTGTAATAGTTTTTAGTGTTTAATGAGCCACACCTTCCATTTCTAAGATTAGAATCCGTATCCTATCCAGCTTGTCTTTAATGCATATTGTTACATACCTGTCAGATAGAACAAAGTCGTAAAACATAAAAGAGTTGGCAAAGTGTGCCTTGTGTCTGCCACAAGATAACTATAACATGAGCAACTTTGAGATATGGAAAGAAAATGTCCTGGTCCTTGTTTGTACCACAAGACACTCGAGCCCCTCGTAACATGGGCATACGAATAACACACCTGGATTGTTCATTGCAGAGATGCGGTGGTTCGTCAGACGCGTCCTTGCAGGAAATGATGGCGTTGCAGAACTCGTAGTCGGGCAGACACTCGCCCGACCCGCAACGGAATGTGTGTCGGGGACAACTGGAAAACCGTGGAAAAACTCGTTTTAAATACTGTTAGACAACTAGTTACGGTCCGGGTTTGAGGTCTGCACATACGCACTGTATGATACATCGCATTGTCATATTTATGCCAGACAAACGGAACTGTCCACATAACTCGATCTCGCGGGACGTCGCATGTCTTGGGAAGATTTACTTAGCAGATACATACAAGGAACTGACTTCTTACATAATAGCTTGATTACTATAGTCTTATAGAAGCATCTTAATGAAGTGGTATTTATATTAATTAATCATTTTTATGATACAATTGGACAAGCGCGGATAATAATATCCAAGCTTTTATGATAGCAGCATATGCATGTCTTTATGTCAAAGAAACCGATTCGATGTACAACTCTTATATCCAAGAGCAAGCAAATGTGATGAATATCCTGTGTCCCTCTGTCAGCATATGATTGTTTCCTTTTCAAAGAATTTTTACCTATTTCAATTCATCGAAGGTCCATAAATGTTGCTACAATGATCTTCTGTAGCAAACATTTTATCAACATCTGGTAAATGTATGTAACTCATAGATTTTGCGCTCGTGACCGCGTAACTATACCCACATCCTTACAACGATCTGAAGCTAATAGTGAGCCTGGACACGAGACAGGTGCCATTATTCCTGCTGGGCTTATCGTTAATCTGTTGCGGAACCTGTCCTGTCCCTATTCAAGTTGATTTAACTTGGTATTTTCCGAGTCTCGCATGTCCTTACGTGCGCGGAAGTTTGTAGTAGCCAGTTTTCGTTGACGCATTGTTTGTGGTTTGTTAAATTCGCATTCCATTTTAATTACCGTTTTATTTTAATTAGCTACCATTAATCATTAATTTTAAAGTCTAACTTCTGTTTCATCCTTATAATGAAAAAGCAATTTGCTGGTTTTTACTTCAATTTAAATCAAGATAAAGGTAAAGTTAAGGTACAGAGAAAAAGAAAAGATACCTTTTAACGAGCCTCTTACGTATTCTAGTATATCTAGTATAGTACCTATTTCCATTTACATTACCTTCGTTAGCGACTCGGTTAATCGACATTACTTGTGTGTAATCTACGTTACTGTGTCGGTCTGTTTGTTTGTTTAGCTATCGCTTTTTGTCCCTGTATCGCTCTACGTAAATGCGATTGCATGCGTGTGTGTGGATGTGAGTGTATTATTTCTCCGCCATACTACGTATAGTATAAAATAAGCATACTATTTATTTTTTGTATTTTAATACACCATCAGTACGATCTAGAAGAATTATGATACAAATAACAAAAACAACGGTAGATTATGGTGATACGAGTTTGTGGATAGACCGTTTGGTTTTGGTTCTACTTTACCGTAACAAAGTTTTGTTTATGCAGGCAGAATTCTATTTTGAAAGGTGTCAAGGTAAGAAACACACACTACACAAACACAGGTTGATTACAAATGCCTATGCATATTGGTAATTACTTACCACTAGGTGAACTCCACTTGTGATTAACCTCACTATTATAAAACGGGTATGGTGTACGCTCACCCTTTCGACCAACCACTTATCATGGAATGGACTGGATACTCGTGAGTAATCACACTGTTATAAAAAAGAGTGGTGGTGCTCTCCCTTTCCGCTAACCATATCATCATATGGACTGGAAACTTATGACCTCACTATCGCAAAAAGGCGTGTTGAACACTCACCCTTTCCGCCTGGTAGCGCGGCAGTTCCGCTCGTCCTCGCCGCCGGGGCACTGCGGCGTGCCGTCGCAGCGAGCGGCGCGGGACACGCAGCGCGAACCCGGCCCGCCGCACCGGAATGCGTGCATCGGACACCGCTCGCCCGTGCCATCTACGCACAATCAGGAGGTAGGAGTAGGCAGAAGTAGGGGTTGCAACGTGATAGGTTCTTTGTTAACTGACTCAGTATTGGAAGTGACAGACAGTGACGAAGCTGGGTAACCAATAGCCCTGGGACAAAAAATAAACAGGGCCCCAACTAAACTATTTAATATCCTTTGTTCCGTATTCGTCGTTTTACATTTAAGTAAATACTTTAAAAGTTATTAATGGTTTTGGAACCTGTTTTTTTTCTATTGGATTAAATGGGAGAAATTTCCACTAGTTAAGTTTATAGTTTGTAAGTCAGAGTCCCAGGGGCCCCATGAACTTGGGGGCTCCAGGGCACGGCCACGTCTAGCCTCTAGGTAGCTACGCCACTGGTGACAGAACTCTTTGCTTGTTCAATAACTAAGCGATGATAGGGCCCTGAACACTGTGTGCGCCTAGTCCGCCGCACTGGAATGCGTGCATCGGAACCCGCCTTTGCCATAATGACACAATTAGTAGGTAGGAGTAGGTACAACTGATTGGGTTGCAACGTGATAGGTTCTTTAACTGAATGATTGAGTAGTAGTAGTGTCTCAAATGTTATTGCTGATTGACCGAGTAGAAACAGGTTGCCTATTTGCTAACTAAGTGAGTATTGAAAGTGATAGTCTAGTGAGTGAACAATGATTGGGCCCAAATTTTGTCCCCCGGGCCGAAATTGTTTTCACTGAGTGACTGAAAAATAATATGGTTATTGCTTGAAAGTTCATTGCTTAGAGTGACTGGGATAGCATGCTACAACTCTTTGATAACTGAATGACTCATCATTGATAGGGTCCCAAATTTCAGTCACTGAACATAGATTGTGCGGGACCTGCGCAAACCCTATTTGAGTAACAGAATAGTGATAGAGTCCCAAGTGTGGAACCATTACTACAATGCCAAAGAAACATTTAGATTATGATTAGGTTAAGTCCATTCTAACTTCCCCGTCACGTGAAAGAGGTAATGTCGAAGTGAGAAACAGTGATTTCCTGAGACAGATATCAAGATCCACTGCGAAGCGCTGAGTTAATGGAATAGTTGTTTTTGAAACATTAGTAGGCAAAAACAAGTTTTGCAGCACATTTTTCAATAAACAGATTATTAATAAAAGAATCGTAGTTATATTAATTTATCAATACAAAACGCATTAGTTAAATACAGCAGGCCACTAATAGATGTCGCTAGTGCACTTAACAATTTGTGTGGCTAAATTATAATAAAAAAATTGTGATATGAACAATTTTCTCTTCTCCTTTCCTAAAGATAATAAAACTAGGTGTTACGTAGACTTTAATCATATCCCAAAGCCTGAAGAATGAAGTTCTCTAGTGGTTACGAGTAAACAATACAGTACCTCCACAAGTGCAAAAGTAGGAAATTGTGCAGAGATGACCAACCTTTACCAATACCTAGGCACTTCTCATCCGAGCCGTCGGGACAGTCCTTGCGGCCGTCGCACACGAAGTACCAACTGATGCACGCTCCCGTTGACCGGCACTGAAGCAATTGAATTAGAGCCAATTGAATGACACTCGAATCAGGGGACGATGACTTCCAATCGTGTTTACACTTCAGATATAGGGTATTATGTCACTATGCAGTTGTTTTGAGTCGAGTACCTACTTACTTCGACGTTTCGGTGTTTTGACTTGTATCATCTCTTAATAGACATGAGTGGATATAGTATTTGTTTAAATATGTTTATACTACTTAAATAAAAGCAACGCAACGTACAGGATACTTTCGCACTTAGCTCCTTTATCTCTAATCCTTGTACAGCACGATATAAGTGATTTTAAATCACCTATAAAAAGGTTTAACTATCCATCGAAAACCATCGGGTCCGGTTGCATATCATGCCATCCGAAGCAAGGAAGCGTAAATGATATCAGAGCATTAGCGATCTTCATCTTTATCTTCCGTCAATGACTCGACCGCGATCAGATAACGTACGGAGAACGCTTATTTTGCAAAGTTATAAACGCTTCATCCCGTTTATTCTTATTATCTTACTGTTTTATCGCTGCACAATTTTATCTAAGTTATTTATTAGTACCAAATAGTAAGCGATCACTTGGACATCTATATCCAACCTCAAACGTTGGCCTACCTTTCTAAGGTTGTAATAAAAAATTTGTCTAAAGATATTACTGAAGATAATTAACATTATACACCAGTATATAAATAAAATAAGCTTTATAATAAGCTGAAAAATGTAATTTAAGAATTGTTACCAAGTGATCATAGTCAATTCGTTTCTTGTGAAATTAGTACAGGTTAAAGGTTATATGTCTTTGGTTACATATATACAACCAATTAATCAAACTTTTTATATGTAATGTTCTTCTAGTGAATCCAAGCATTTTTTAAATCTCTTTGGGTTACAGACCGGTTACCGATCCGTTCCTTTACGGTGAACAATGTTATGTTAAATATCACACATTAGACAAACAAGAAATTACGCGGAATAATAAATAAACTTACTTGAAAAGTGCCCGGCAAACAACCTCTATTGCGCGCAGAACAAGCCGACGTGGAATTTGTACGGTACGCGCAATCACATCGCTTGTTAGCACATCGGGTGTGAGGATCCACCGTTTGACACTGATCGTCTGTGAAACAGGGCATCCCAAGAGACGCTGGTCCAAGTTCTATGGCCGGAATGGCATCAGCGCGATTTCTATGTTTATCTGAAAACAAACACATCAGTTGTCATAGGTCCCGAGCCTATAGGAAATTGACAAACGGTACCTAAATGCATACCTTTTAGCGAAGATTTCTTTTGATGACCATTCTTATAAGGTTTTCCCTGTTCCTTACTCGAAGCACCTTTCTTATTAGCTTTCTTCTCAACGGTTGGTTGCGTTACGACTCGGTAAATTGGCTGATCGTTAGCGTGCAAACTGGCAGTCATTTCATCGACCCTTATCAATTCGTTCGGATCTCCATCTTTTCTATTGGAGACTGGCAGCCGCTTTGACGGTTCACTTGTAGGCACCTTCAAAACCGTTTGCATCAATGGACTGTCTTCTTGAGTGCTAAGGACGTCGTTTTTACTTGTGTAGAGTGGAAGGTTGCTGGGTTGAACTTCGTCTGTATCAACGAATACGTTTGGTGGGCCGAAGGGATCCTCCGACCCAGGGTTAATGTTATTCGGAAGTTTCGGAATTGAGTGCGATACTGTGACGTGACCAATCGTGGAACCGTTTGAGGAGTCAACAATAACAGCTTCTTTCTCAGCTATCACTGCTTCCGTGGCGTATGCGGGTTTATGAGGTATGCACTTGTCTCCGGTTTGACGGAAGAAGGAATTACAGGCGCATCGTCCGAATAGATTGGGTATGACGAACTCACAGTGAGTCTCCTTGTCCCATAAACGGCAATGTTCGTTGCTGTAGCAGACGTGACTAGGCGGTGCGGCTGAAATATAGCAATAAAATTTAATTTACAGCGAATTAACTTCAATGAGACCTGTTAGCTTGTCGGCTGACGTGATTATCAAAGTATTAAGTCGTTGCAAGACGTAGTGGTTAGTAATTTTCTTGACACTGACCATACGGCCTGCCATTGCACGCTCTAATAACCGACTCTATATCTAAGATTACGGCTTTAACAGAACAAATACAAAGTTGCAGTTTGTATGTCACTTCAGTGAGATATTTACACAGGTTTGCTTGCATTTCTTCAACACTGTAACTAAACAAAATAAATAAAAACAAAAAGAAAAGATAGACATAAAAATACAATAATAATAATTAACAGTTATAAAGCCACAGTGTAGTTGTCGGACGAAAAAAGATCGTACTCAGCATAATTAGAACCTTAAGTATTTTTTACAGAAAATACTAATTGACAACTAATTAATTACTGGTTGCAGTAGATACAGTATACTGTTATGGTATAAACATAACATGAATAACTTGGTTTCTTGTCAATTTCAAGAATGGTTAAGTGCCGCATTGTTTCTCATTGTAATATAGCTGATACATAGCAATGGCACGTCGATTAACTGCAGTGAATGCACAAACAGAAATTAAAATACGATGGCTTATTATATGCAAATCTCGTACCGTAAATCACGAAATGGAAATGTTATTCATCGCGTAACTCGTTCTTAATTTAGATAATCACGACTTCACATTTATTTATTATCATTGCAAGTATGCTAATAAATTAATATGTGTGAAAGTATCCTTATTTAACATACTGTTGCAATGTAATTTTACGCTCTCTCTCATGTTTAAATGATACTTTATGAATGATTATAATTCCATTTTTGATAAGTTAACTTTGTTGTTTATTTGAAACAAAGCATAATTACTAATAGTGATAAAATTTAAGTAAAATATATGAAATAAAATAATTAAGATAAGCCAGTCTATCTTAAGAACGCCTGACTGATTTTCTACTTTAGAGTTTCACTAGATAGTAGAACGGATATTTTTCTAGGTAATGTTAATTTTGATACAAAACAAAATTAATTTTCATAATTAAGAAAAGTACATAATAAACTGGATACATTCACGTACGTACACAACAATATTTTTTCCGACTATATTACATACACGGTGTAAATGACAGCCTACGGAATATTAAAAATATGGATTCCT
>DWGW01001812.1:0-10659 GCA_018247775.1 Udranomia orcinus
ATCCCTAAATTTATCATCAATCTGCAATGCTTATACATTTATATAGCACCTATGATAGGTTTTAATACTAATTTTTAAACTTTAGACTTTCACTTCAAAAACTTAAAAAATGAATGAATGGGTAGTTCTACCCAAAAACAAACGAATACACGATAGATATTACAACCGTATAAAAATAATTTGCTCTTGAAAAAGTATAATACCATATGTACATATATCTAGTGTATACCACTAAAATTTAATAAAACAGTTACAATCCAAGCATGAAACGCCTACAAACAGTTAGAGACAGCCTAATGAAAATATCCCTGGGCGGACTTTATAAATGACGTCCCTTTTAATACTTGCAACTCGCAACTTGAGGCATGTCAAGTCCTAACCGTAGTTAGTTATGTTTGAGAACATTTTAGCGGAGTAAGTCCGGGGTAATGGGGTGTCATCGTGCATGATGGCTCGCCCGCAAGTTACTGCCTCATCAGGGTCGCTCGCCACGACATCCTCATTGACGTTATGTGAATTATGGTTGAGTAGTTAAACTTTACTTGTTTTGTCTATATGTCTCTTTAAGTGGATTAGAAGTTAACTTTAGAGCTTGTATTTGCAATTGATGTGCAGATATTTTGCGATTAAGGTATGTTTTTTATATTTATGTATATGTATAGATCGTAAAAACAATGTTGAAACAACCAAATTTTATTATACAAAGGCAATCCTTATATCTCGAAGAAATTTCTTCCAGATATGCAACTTACCTGCTGCGAATTAAATAGTAGTGACCAAATGACTGTGACTTTTTAACTTGTGAATGTTAATAATTTTTAATCAATTAATATTTTGATATATTGCAATTCTAGTAGAATTCCTTCAGTTAGGAGATTATTATCAGAGACGGAATTATTATGTCTATAGTCTATTGTTGAACAGTTGAAATCGTTGTAATCGTCAAACTAAGTAATCACTATTACCAATTACAATACTATAAATATCTATATAGGTAGAGATACCGAAAATACGATACATTATGTATAAAAGACGCAAGTCAAACTTCAAAAGTCAGACAAACTAGTTTTACCATGAGATTAACGCAATTTTGGTAAAGAAAATAATAGGTACCTAATATTTCACCGCTATATCATTAAAAGGAACGAGCCATTCAGCTTTTATTTTTCAATTAAATATTTTTTTTATTTATTTCCGTATTACTAAAATATTACCCGGAGTAAGTATAAAATATTTGTCAAATTAATTAACTTTTGCAGGTGTCTTCGTTTTCCCAAACAATTACAATGTTTACCTATAGACAATATTGCATACTTAAGTAAATTTTTCGGTTTTGGAACTTGTGACGTTGTTGCATCGAACGAGCGGCCTATAGTCTTGATACGACGTACGCACTGTTCTCTTTCGTAACACGAGACCGAGCGTTCTACATCAGCGACACTTTTCCGTGTAGTTATGTCCTACCTAAAATTGGACGGCACAAAGTAACAACGGTACGCTACAAAACTCACTAGTCCAGTTTCAGTGCATATGAAAAGTTAATACAAATAACAGTCGACAATTTTTGTCGAATATCCCGCGATAGTTTTGCCAGACAATTTCCACGTTTTACATGCGTTAATTTTTTATTCCGTGTGACTAGTACAAGCGAAAGTAAACCGTGGGAATAACGTTTATTCGATATTCAAATTTTCGGATTTAGAAAATCCGTGATCATTTGGTTCGGTTATATTTGGTGGATGGTTGGTGTGAATTAAGTGTAATGTATTATGCATTTAAGAAGCTTGTCATTCGTTTTACGTCATCAGAATATGGTTTATCACTTGCTATATACTCAAACCTGTTAATAAACAAACACACGTGCAAAATCGATCTTTCTGATAAGTGAAAAAATCTACTATATGTCGGGAATTACTAGTCAAATCACACTTGGGGTGTCGAATTTACAAGATACCTACCTATCTAAATATGTATTTTGAAGGAAACTTAATATCTGAGCAAACATTGCAAACAAAAGCGACGCTTTGTTTCAAAACATACAACTTTGACATCTGCCAAACCAGGACAAACACAATCCAGCGGAAGGCGGGATACACAGCCGACTTAAATCAAATAACTGTATTGCTTTTAGCCGGTTTTAGGTTGGATATACACTATTAGGATTGCCGCCGCGCTCCCTATTTTCGGCAAGCGGTTATTACGCGAATAGCTTTTAATTAAGCCGCATAATTTTCGCAAGATGTTGGAGGTTTTGATTCATATACGATTAAGGTGAGGCGTATCACTTGAGGTTGCAAATACATTGATATGGTATTTTATATAATAACTATAAGGTTTAACCGTAAATTATAAGATTAAGATTAAAAAGACATATTTTAGTGAATATGTTTAAATGATTTATGTGTAATAAACATGACTATACTATATAATTTAATATAAATTTATTTCTATAGTAGTATTGATAATTTACTACTAACCATACTTACTTTACATTACTTTACTAACATTACTAACCATAATTTACTACTTGATCACCAGTAAATTTATGGGTGTTTATATGGTATAATTATGATTGAGAATAAAAATCAAATCTCCAACCATTTAGGAGGACCTTGATCTGGAACTAATTGAAAGTGTAATAAACTACGGTACACAGATTTATTACGTTTAAACGCAGCGAACTATGCTCATAGACTGATATGTACATAGACTATGAAGGCCCGTAATCTGGTACTAACTGAAACTATAATAAACCACGACATACAGATTTCTTTCGTTTAAACGTAGCGAACTATACTCATAGACTCACGTGTACATAGACTATAACTAGGCACGCACGTTCGCCACGCTCGCCCCTGCCCCGTGCGCACACAGCCTTAGGCGTCAAGTGCAATAGCGTCGCGGCGGATGTTCTGCTCCGTCTCCAGTCTGTAGTCTATGATATTGCTCCACGCCCTTTGCGTGTTGCGCGGAGCTTAAGCCACAGTATATGTATTAAATCGGTAGTTTAACTTAATACTCGCCCAAATGACGCATAGCCGGTTGTGCTTTTACGATGGCTAGTTTAATTAGTTTTTCGTTGCGGACGCGTTTTTTTTCAGCGAAAGTTTTTTTCAGTTGATGATGTTTGTATGTCTGTTTTTTTATTCTAAATAAATTAAATAATAGTAACATATAATTGTATATAAACACTTGAAGCTGATTTCCTTCACTCTTTTGATTTACAATACTCGTATTATATTATAACATATAACGGGTATACATAACGGAAACCACTCTGGAGAAATTATTTTTAAAAACGGATGCCAATTTTTTCTCTCTCCTTCATGATTCAGTCGCAGGCTGCTTTGCTTCATATCTTCACACCCGACTTGTTGTTTTCCCAAAAAAAAAAACTTCATTTAGTAGAAATTGTGTTTTGTTATTTAAGTAACTGTCGGATTTTATATTTACTTTTGGCACGGACAAGCACGAGCGCTCGCGCCGCCTCGCCGCTCTCTCGAGATATCGCGAGCGTGACGCCCGACCTAACTGCTCCAGTTTATCCCTTTAATTGCCTTTTTTTCTGGAGACTGGCTTTAAGTGCTCCCGCCATATCTCCTCACGTCGCAATTACGGAGACGTCTTATGATAAATCTGCCGTAATTTGCATGAGATAGCATACGCTCTCAACTTTCACGCGAAGCTTCCTACTCTTGTCGTTTATTAACTTAGGGAACGTTTCCAAGAATGAGAATGAGCTATTTAACTACTAACTAGGCAGTCCTTTCATTCGGTTTGTTATCGCGCTATCATTTCGCCCTCGATTCGCGTGCGAGATGAGAACGGGGCAGGAGCGTCCAGGACTTTCTCATTTCCACGTGAACGTGCAAGTTGCGAGTTTAAAAAGTGGGTAAGCATGCAATATTTGAAACAATTTGCAAACAACAATATCGCGCTCATACAATTTTTCTGTGCGGAAATAAGACGGTAAGAGGCAAACAAAACAGACGGCACAATCTCCGTGTTGCAACGCGGCGAATCGGCGGCCGACACCCCAAGGCTCCGGCGTGCGCTCGCCAATCTCGAAATTTTTTCAGTGTGCCTGCGAGTGGAGCGGCGGTAGAAATTGTAAAGTCAGCGTAGCGCCCTGCGGACTACGACGGCGGCTATTTGTCGAACGATGCGCCAAAACATCGCATCGCAATCGCACGGAAAAATTATTCCCCGCTAGATTGCTACTCGCCTCTTTTGAAGGTGCATTTACTTTGCAGGTTGGGATTTCTGTATTGTGCGGTACAGCAGGAGATAGAGTTTGTATTATCTTTTTGGCAACCGATTCGATGCCGTCGCTCATTCCATTCAATGCGAAAATATTTTAATGGAAATCCGAAACTGTATAAATGAGAAAACAATATACGATATGGCGAGATGCTGTTAACGCTTTAATTTTTTTATAGAAATGAAACTCATTTTGTCTGTCAACAAAAAGGAATCATGCTGCTATAATAACGCACGAAAAAGCAAATCGAAATTGTAACAGACCGAACGAAACACCCACATTGTTATCGCAAAGATAACTTTACAAAATTAGATGCCACAGCATGAAAATCATTTTCATTTAGCTGGGAAAATGGTTTCGTATTTGTCAGTCTAGAAATCGCTTCACATGCTTTGTTACAAAATTAATGCTCTACGAGAAAGCCCCATTGTGTGCCATAATACCGGCTGTTATAGTTTTTGACGTTTGACTGGCCGGCCAACGTCATCACAATTCCGAATATCCGCCCGGCTACGTTCAGACAATCTCTTCTAAATGCTTTTAAAGCTGTTTTAAATTGATTAAAACCATTCTTTTCAACGTGACCGTAGCTAACGTTTTTAATTTCTTATATAGTGAGTGTACCTACGTACCTGAGTTCAATATAATATTTTTGTAGAGCACGACGAAGTGGAATGTTTCGCGTTTACTCACGTCTCCGTCTACTATGTTCGGGCAATTCAGCCTCGATGTTTGCTTGACTAAAAGCTTTTCGATTCGGTTTAATGCCGACAACGATCGTTTATAATCAAACGGGGCGGTCCATCAAAATAATCATTTGCTTTATGAGAACATTGATGATATGTGACATTCGGTGCGGTAATTAATGCAAATCAATGGTTGGGACGTGCGATTGATTCTGGACTAGCTGAAAGCCGATCAATTACGTTAATGAGCTCTGAGGATCCGTATCGCTGACGTTTCAATATTATGCAAATGCTTATGCTTATTTCTGAGTGAGTGTGTAATATCACACGAACTAACATATACGAGTAGTACAACAATATAACGCTGCTCATTTGATTTGATATTTTATATAATTTATGTATCTTAGCTTCAATATGCGACTCCCATCGCATTCTTCTCTTATGATTCCGAGTTAATCATTCCCTTGGACATAAAAAAAATAAAAATCACATTATCTGACACCATTGTATATAAACAAAATCACAGGTACTTTTAGTGCGACGTACAAGGAATGTTCTGCTGGTACTCCAAGTGAAACAAAGCCTTGTACCTATGACAGGATGACGCGTCTATTATATACTTTAGTACAGTATCTATTACTACAATAGACATTACGTAGTCCTGTTTAAGATGTTAGCCGTGTTCCAATGACCAGTAAATATTGCTACTTTTATAATATGGCAGTACAAATGATAATTTTGCTACTGTTATAATGTGGTACAAATGATAATATTGCTTCTATTATAATATGTCAGTAGAAATGATAATATTGCTACTCTTATAATGTGGTACAAATGATAATATTGCTACTGTTATAATATGGTACAAATGATAATATTGCTACTATTATAATATGGTACAAATGAAGATAAGCAAAATTTCGACGGAACTGGTAATACCGCGCATTGTAATCAGATTACTGGGGCTGTTGGACCACCGCACTCTATACATCACCTGTCGATCTCTCGCAAATACCGTTAATGCCTTTTTGGCAAACATTTGGGCTCTTGGCTCCCGTGAAATGAAGTCTATTGTATTACACTAGTATCAATAAAAAAACTGTGTTGATGTCACTCGAGAAAAATTTAAACATGGATTTTTCGGAAATACATAGTAAAAGTATTAATTACTTTGTTTTTCAAAATTATGAATTAAAAGCATTATTTTAGTAGACCTTTAAAAATGTTTAAAAAAGGTTCATAATTCCGAATCTATACGTACATTCAAATATTTGTATGTATTATAACGTTACCTTTTCTACAATTTTCAATTGGGTTTTTATTTTCATAATTAATATTCGATTCTATTGAATATTATTCACAATATTTAAGTTTAATAATGTAACATTTTAAATGCTTGCGTTTCCACGATTCTAGCAACTCCTTTTAATGGGCAGCACATAATTCCGCGCGACTGGCCACTGATGAATGATTTTAAATTTCAGAACAAAAACATCCAATAATATTTTCATCCGAGCTTAATAACATTATCATATATTATGGAAATTTTTATGTTGATCCATTCAGATTTTATCGCATTATAGAGAAACAAACATACTGACATTTGCATTTACAGTACTAATTAACATGATGTAAAAGTTACGAAAAGGAAATACACGAAGCCGGAAGAAAGCAAGGTTCCTACGCTAGTAAAGTAAATAAAATATTATGAAAGTCAGTGTCGTATTCGAAGCTAAATATTTCACTAATGTTCTACATTTTAGCTGATATTCGCGTTTGCTTGAAACTAAATCCAAATCACGGAACTAATTTTCCAAATAATCGATCTTACTTAGTGCCTGATCTGTGTCCACGGAACACTGTACATCGAAACAGATTCACAATACACAGTGATATGACGTCATCGTTGAAATTAATACCTAGGTAACACTGCACATGGTAAACGGATCAGAGTATCTAATGAGTGACTTTGTACGGACGATCAATATTATGCAAATGCTATCAGCCGGTTGCTTGCAGGCATCCAATCATTAAGGACGCTCTAACTATGAGCTCTGTCACAGTTTGCACGAGTCAAGTTATCATGGGTCGTATGAATTGAATTCATTGTTATTGAAGTAAACATTTGTAACATAATATTTTCATTAACATTTAGGAAACGAATACTATCACAAAATAATGCTTCTTGACGTTTTATTTATATTACTTTAATACTTTTTTTATTTACTACTAAACACTACTATTAACAACTAGCACTTGAACTTTCGTACCTAAAATATGCTTTATAAAAAAACTTGATCCATACTGCGAAAAAAATTAATTTAAGAAAATGAATATCTCCTAAAAATGATTTTCTGTGTAATACTGAAACCAACAGAGAGGAATTAAAAATCATTTTTAATATCTATCTAAAGCGTCTCTAACATTTTTTGTGCCATTCCTATCATAACCTTAAATTGTAGATATAGAAAAATCTTCGAATTATTAAATTCCACGCACATATAGACCCTGGGTGCAAATTTAACTGTTCATTTTCTATATGACTATCAATGCATAATTCTCATTAGTTAGAACCTAACAGGCTGACAGCATTTGCATAATATTGAACATCAATACACAATTGCTCGTTAGCTGGACTTATCCTCTTCTCATATTCAGTATTATCAATGTTCAGTAATGTGTGTTTCCGATCGCAATACCAAGCTATATACCTAATAGGAGATGAATATCAGTATAAGGAATCACCTATGTATTCATAGTTGGCATTTTGAACATTCTATTTGAAATGGATCCATTTAGAAACTTTAGGGAATCGCCTATTTATCTATTGGTTTTGATTACCAAAAATGTTAAACCATTATAATAACATTATAACCACCTATAATGATTCTTGAGATGATTTCAGTTTATCTTAACGACGATTTAGTCAAGGACTTAACAAAACCATTGAAACTTTTATATTAGTAACGGATGATCATACTTACGATTTCTTTATAAGAATCATATGACGCCTTTGTTAGCTGCGTTTAAAAAAGGTTACAAAAAAGAGATTAAATTTCTATTATCGTTCTTTATACTGATAATACCTACCGTATTCATGTTGTCTGTGTGTCCAATACATGAGAACAACGACAAATAGAGTTCCAGTGTTATGAGATGTAAAGCGTAATTTATTTATCTGAAAACATACATTGTATGCAATAAATTTGGAGGAAGACTTTAACTTTCTGTTCTTATCTGGAGGTTGTGTCTTTGTCCGTAGTACCCACGACACAGAAAATCCTCGTGTGGGTCTATGAATATGAAACGTTATTTATTTATTTAAACAAGTGCCAATAAATAGGTTATCAATATAAATAAATCATATCCACTAGCCGATTCACCACGGATAGGTTTGCGCCCTTACAATATCCCACTTACGTGCAATAAACTGTATCACACAAATAAAGGACTACCATAAGCGCTCTTGTTGGACGTAATATCGCGTTAGTAGTCATAAAAAGTACGCGGATAGAGTGTAAACAAGGGTAAGGTTGGCAAGGGTAAGATAACTCACAGAACTTGCGGTGTGGACTGACTTGCGGCAAAGCAGCATTAGGTTTAGTGACGGCTATTGTATACGTAAAAGATAGATCCTTTGCCTAAGTTCTATTTTTGTGCTAAAAAAATTTATAAGCAGTGAACGTAATATCGCGTTAGTAGTCATAAAGACTACACGGATAGAGTGTAAACAAGGGTAAGATAACTCATAGAACTTGTGGTGTGGACTGACTTGCCGCAAAGCAGCATTAGATTTAGTGACGGCTATTATATACGTAAAAGATAGATCCTTAGTCTAAGTTCCATTTTTGTACTATAAAATTAATAAGCAGCCATGAGGACTGCTAACATAAGTGAAAACTTAAAATCGTATTATGAAATTTCAAACTGATTGCAATATTCAATATTATATTCAGTATTATGAGTAAACGATTTATATACATAAAAAAACCTTAAACAATATATATTCATAAAAAAATCATTATATTCCACTTCAAAAACAGGAAGTCAGGAAAACAAGAGTCCAACTGCTTGAATGCTTGCTACCTTGAATTAAAATTGTTGTCAAGTAGTTCATAAGTATGTGGACTATACTCGTACTAGAGGTTTGCTTTTTTCAGATAAACATCCATCTAACGATTCAATCTGTCGTTATTTAACTTTGTAAACCGAATCTAACCTCGACATCCTTGCCCTCATGCAAGTAAGGTCGGGATGAGTTTTACGTACTATTCGCAATAATTGGCAAGAATTTTCGCAGCCTAGGCTTTTGAGATAGCTTTTTAAGACAGTGTATATGTATTACAAGTTATTTACTTCACTACTCTCGGTTATAAGTATATCGTAGACCTTCCCCAACAAATCTAGACCTTTGCAACTAACTACTAAATACTTATAAAGGTTGTAGACCGCAATGCACCAAAGTAAATGACGTGGCTTCTTGTAGGGCGACACTGACTCGGTCGTTTATCAAAGTCAATATCGGCTGTCGACACTCAGCCACACATATTATAGCAAGTGCCCTATTACTTGCACGCGGTAATACCGTAGGCCAAGTTCATTGTGCCGGATTTTATGGATTTTAGTTTACTGGCCTGATTGCGCCTATTTCTAATTTATTGCGTCGGGGGACGGTTTTGTGCCTCGCACTAACTTTCAGCGATTTCATAGCTGTACATGTTTCAAGCGAAGTCGTGGATCCGGACGGTCTTAGTTATTCGCTGATAATTGTTTAAGAAAATCTTCTAAACCTAATAAACAGGAAAAAAAACCAATTAAAATGCTATAAGAACAATCATGAATATGCCTCACGACCATAACATAAACAGCTTAAGAAACAAAACAATAAGCAGTAAAAATGATAGCGTCACGCAATACATCATCAAGAAACATATGATATCGTACACATATTGATAAAAGACGAAATTTCGGTAATGGCATAATAATGACAGAATTTGAACAACATGTTGGATAAACAAATAGGGCCGCGGGCGTGTACTTTAACTCACTTCGATCATGCACGGAACCCTTCCCCTGTAAACTTGCCAGACTCTAAATATACATATTGGTATTTCATATATGTAACACTCAATTTACGCTCAACTACTTGAGCAGCCTATAGTGGTTAGGGTTCAATATTACTACGTATAGCGTATATTGGTACGTATCTATAATAATATAATGGTGAATGCAACACCAAATGTGGAATTATGATTTCACTTTAATTTTCTTTGGTTAATTCCGTACGATGCGAACATTAGTGCTCCATGTTATTAGACATTAATTGTTTAGTAGTAATAGCAGTAGTATTACAAATTCATGTAAAAGGATTTAGGATAGTTTCTTTTTAATGTCAGGAAAACTCAGAGCGAGTATCTGTCGTCACGAGGCCTTTCGTCGGACTTTAACTTATTAAAACCATTTTCTGCCGCGTCACCGCGAGACGGAGCTGGAACACTTGCACACACTTTCGCGACTCCTCCTCCTCCTTCCTCCTGGGGCATTCCCGGTGCGCTACGACATGGGGTTCTTCAAACGTAGCACGAAAAAGCTCTCCTCCAAAGCCGGCGATGCATTGGCGACCCCTCTGGTGTTACAAATGTCCATAGGCGGCGGTGACCATTTAACATCAGGTGGCCCGCATGCCTCTTCGCTAGGCTATCCATAAAAAAA
>DWGW01001813.1:0-10658 GCA_018247775.1 Udranomia orcinus
GTATCTCTTCAGTAGTCAATCTACAAATGATAGTAACCGGGCCCTTTATATAATAGGTGATAAAAAAAATTACAAGTCGGATAGTGGACCTTTAGAATTAGTCAAACAAAGATTCTCACATATAGATGTGTCAAAAAAATTTAGCAAACAATATTAACGATTAAATGAAATTTAATTTCATATTCCAATAACACAAAGATTAGGATTTAAGAAGTGGCTAAAACCTAATGATAATTGTCAAGTAAATTGGAAAAAACATTGCTATTTGCGAGCTACTCTTATTTTTGCGAGCGCTCCTATGCAAAGAATTATGTTTTAGCAGCGCTCATACGAATTCAACGTGCAGTGGAAATAATTATACGTAACGCCTCTTTTCAAGGAAAACGCGATATTTTTTAAACCACAATTTTACAGCAAAACAATTTCAAACATTAAAACGTTGCCACGGTTGTATCGTCTCTCTCTTTCAAATAATAAAAAAAGTTTTTGATATCACGTTGTCCGTTTAAAGATGCGATAAAAGCCGATGGCGTACCTTCCAAGTATAAGTTGCTGTGGTAAAATAGTAAACGATAAATACATTACATACATTATTTCTAATGTGCATACTCATTGCAAAATCAAGTCGATATCAAAATAATTACGTTCATCCATATACATATTTAAAGCAGACACACTCTGTCTTATACACTACTATTTTTACTTCTGAAGTACACAAACTTCGACTTTTATACTACATAGCTTGGAAAAAGATTTTTAAAGTTACGACGACGGAAAAGTAAGCGTTACTCGGCGTGTTTGGGAGGGTGTAGGTAGCCGCGGGGGGGGGGGAGGTTTATACGAGGAATCAATTATATTCAAAGTTATCAATACAAAAAAAGCAGTCATGAGGACTGACAGCAGAAATGAAAATCGTATTTAGAAATTTGTATTTCATTTATTTTCATTTGTATGCCAACAAGCAAATACAACAGTCAATCTACGAAATCTGATCATCATTGTACTTGATAATTTTAAGTAGTTGTTTATTTTATTTCCTAAAATATCAAACTAATAGCAGCATACCGACCATTGTGGATACGAATATTGACACTTGGTCGACCAAATATCAACTGAAACGTTTATTAATATTAAGTAGAATGACATTTTTTTCCGACTTTTTTCAAAATATCTAGAAACTAACAAAATATCGATCTTCCCATGGGAATGAGATGTTTTACCACGGCAAAAAGTAGCCTACGTCACTTTCCACCCTCCTAACTATCTCCACACATATAAACTATACCATATAATAGCTATGTTGCGACGTGAAAGTTGAACAAATAAACACTTTCACATTTATAATACTAATTATGGATATTATCTGTTTTTATTTATTTTAACTTTGCTCGTAAGGATACAAAAGGCGGACTTAGTGCTATAAGCATTCTGCCAGTCAATGTTGAAGACGAGCAGAATCCAACGAACGTATTTAAAAAACTGTTGAATGTGGTATTAGAAAATATCTCACAGAACTATTATACACACTTGCCACTTTTTTTAGAATGTACAACACTGTATATTAGAAAAAAGTGGCAATGAATGATCTATCGTTTCTTTAAGAGAACATATTGTAGTTTTGACTGAATTGCAAACGAAGTAAGAATTGCTTTCGTGATTGTTTAAAATACACAGTTTTTGCTCGATAAAGATATTCGCTCGAAAGGAGCTCGATAAATTCATAATCATAAGAATTAATCGACATTTGTTGGATCAAGTTCACACACTTTTTGTATGCATCTACAAATTTATAATGAGGATTCAAGTGAACGAATCACAGCAGTGTTTTCGTTTCGTAAATTGCGTTTTGCAACAAGACCGACCTAACTGAAAACAAATATATCGTTTTTTCCTGTCAATACTAGCTGACCTAGCGCAGTTCATATTGTATTGTCTTGATGAATTCTAGAATCACAGAAAGTTCAAGAATAATTTTCCGGTCTCCATCCCTGTCCCTAGTAATTGCAGTGTTACCAACTCCTAAAAAGATTCCTCTTAAATTAATATTATTATTTTCTATGAACTTTTAAGATAGTTACTTTGTTATTCAGAACTGAGACGAATCCAAAAACCCGAATATCATTAAAATCGGTATGGCCATTCTTGAGTTAGAAATAGTTTTACTAACACAACTTACGACATTGTTTATAAAATATAATTTTTAATTGCATTGCAATCATTATTAAGTCTATTTAGAATTATAACAGAACTTATGACTTTACTATATATGTAGTTAGGTACATTTGATAAAGAGATTATTATATTGCTAATGTTAAATGAGATTAAACACACTAAAATAATTCTAGCATTATTCTTGTGTATTTAATATCTCATTTATCATATTTTCTAAATTTTCCTATTTATCACAATCAAGTATTTACTCACCCCTTCTCGCGTATAGAGTGGAGTTGTTTGGGGGAAAGTGGATGGGGCTCGATGCCTGCGTCGAGGGCTGCCGCGTCCAGCTCATCGCATGGCGGAGCTACTATGATGTCCGAGGGTCGGTTACCTTGCCCAGTGAAACGGGACTGTGGGAGTACTGTGAAGGAATACAACTATTTAGAGATATTCTGTCATGGTTTCATAAAGGTAAAGGCAATCAATCTGGCTAGTCAATACAAGACGGCTTATATTCTGCAGTTAAAGGTTGGTAGCCCCCAGTTACCCTTTTTTAAAATTAACCAGTATAAATATGATGATGAAGAGTCTGATCAAAAGTATGTAATAATGTGGGAAATGTTTATTTTTGGTATCAATGTTGATGGAATTAAATTATTCAATTAATTAATTATACTGTTTCTATAAAAGGAAATAATCAGAACAAGTGAGTAATGTATATTTTAATTCATAAGATTAAGAGTGTTATTGAGCACTTCTATTATCTTTTATTATCCATTTTTTACTACTGTGACTGGTATTTGTGAGAGCTACTCAATCAATGCACATTCCTCTGTCCACTTTTCTCAGCATTGTCGAACTTTCTACCAATCTTCACTTATCTTCTGTACAACAATTTTTAAAACTTTAAGCAACAAATTTGCGTGTCTACATTTGCATTTTGCAACAAAAATCAATCCGAAATATGGGACAAATCCAATTTTAAATTACTAGACTAACTGTTCCATTTATTCTATAATTATGTAGATAAAGGCAGCTTTATGATATATACCTATAATAGATAAGTGGGGTAAGTTGTACTGCTCTTTGATGGGTAGATATTTAATAGTCCCTATAATACTATTGTTCCTGAACTGAATTAAAACTGTACTTTTCTTGTGAATTCGTGCCGCACCTTTGCCAATTATCCTTTGATCGAATACTTACCAATAGGAAAAGTCTTCCAGTGATAGAGAAAGTCCTCGGCCACCTGCTTGATATTGTTGACGAGCTGCTCCACCTCGGGCGGCGCCCCGACCAGCTGCACGTCGAACCGAAGCGGCTCGCGCTCCGGGGCAGGGGGCTCCAGCAGCAGCGAGTTCGGACGCGACGCCCGCTCCTCCGCCATCGCGATCAGACCACCACTAATCGCATAATCCTACAAATCACTCCGCACCGACCGCTTGTTTCATTATTCAAACGTTCACTCATATCAGCTACAGAACCCCATTTCGCTATTTCGTGTAACACGTAACACGCGGCACGATAACAACTTATATTTATGGAGGAGACGACAAAACTCAAAATAGTTTAAACAAAAGCAAAAAAGACGGGAAAAGAAAGCGATACTCCAATCTGCGATGCGATACTTGACAAACTGACACTGACAGCTATACAATTACATTACTTGCCGCTTGACATACCGTCATAATTTAATAGGCATGCTATAGATAAAATAGGGTGCGCAAACGTAATTAATTAAGATGTCTCTTTATATCGTGCTTTATCTATGAACCAGAAGATTATTTTCAGAATTTAGTTTAATGTAATTTAAAAATGTAGTTAAAATTTGAATAATATCTTATGCCGTATAATTTACTACATACAGTCTTAATTTACGGTTTTTATATGGTTTTATTTTTTCATATACTTTTATTTTTGTTATCTGTGCTTAATTCTAGTTATAACATAATGTTTAAGTAGTCTGTGGTTTTAATGTTTCGTTTCTTGTCAATGTGGTGAATTCGATTTTGTTTATAAAATACGGGTTTTATATAAAAGAAACACAATTTAATTCGTAGATATTTTTTTCCTTTCACGTATTTTTATCCTCTCCCCGCCTTAATCAAACATAAAGTGTTCAAATACGCTTTGTACGCGGTCCTAAAGGAACTTGAAGGTGATCGAGTTAGGTATGTCCTACATTGTACAATACTTATCATTTAAGAGTATTATCAACATTTATCGTTCGCGCCGCGCGTCCGTTCTCGATTCGTTTATAATTGTCGCAAGAACCCACGTTTATAATTTCGTTTAAATGGTAAGTTTTTAGTTTCATCGACATGTACGTTTGGTTTCTTTTGTTATCAAAACTCGTCCACTTTCAGAACGATGGAGGCAATGGATATTCAGGCTGTCGAGTCGAAATTGAGCGACGTCACCGTGACGGCTATTCCGATGAGCGGGAAAGCCATACACAAAGAGTTGGGACATTCTGGAAACAGTCACGCGACGATATCAACGGTCCCGGCCGCTTCACCATCTTCGAAAGATAAAGATAATGGCATGTCCAAGTACGCGCAACTGTTAGCTGTCATTGAAGAAATGGGTAAGGAAGTCAGACCTAGTTACTCGGGTAGTCGCAGCTCAGCGGAACGTCTCAAACGTGGTATTGTCCACGCACGAATCCTTGTACGGGAGTGTCTGCTAGAAACTGAACGATCGGCTCGACAGTAGCTCGGTGTGATAGAATATTCCAGTCAATTTCTAGTGTACCTCAATGTATAACACACAATGAAAATTGAGGTTTTGTAACGGATACAAATCACATTCGCTAGCAATTGCAACAGTCATAAACTAATTTAAATAGTCTGAATTCCTAGTTCAGTTATTGTTATCATGAGAATCTATTGTTCACTTAAAGTTATACGTCGGAACCAGTACTATATGGAAGAGATTTTACATTTCATTTGACTTGATTAACAACAAGGAGACACTACAATATGGTTATAACGAGATATTTCTTAATATATGTCATTCTATTTACACACAAATTTACCAATTACAGAATGTAGTTTATTATATGTCTACAAGTGGCTTGTTAAGAGAAAGATATTTACAATAATCTGGTCCTTTAAAATCCATACCTATAATCTATGAATATATGGATTAGAATAGATTTCTACAAAAGCAATCTCAAAAGGAAATAAATATTATGGTTAATTGGTTTGTTTACTTCATAAGGAGCAATCATCGTAAATCTTTAATGTTAGATGACACGGTTTCTTATATAATGCTTTTCTTTGTAGTCCAAGTATTTACAAATAAAATGGGAAAGGACAAGAGTTTAAATTATACAGGCATTCGGTTTGAGCTCAGAATATGAGACCTATTTATAATGAACATTACTCTTTCAGTACCTGATAAATGTCTGTTCTCGGAATGTATTTCTCGTAGCGTTATAGTGGATTGAACACACATATTTTCATATTTAGTGTCTGTAAAACATGCTGGAAAACTGTCAGGTTATTAACTCACAACACTGAAATTTATTCAATAGTGAGTTAAATGATCATGGATGTAAGTTTTTTATGTCCATAAACTCAAGTAAAGTCAGTCCAAAAAAATATCCTATTTGTCATACTGTTCGGATATAATCAGACAGCTTACCAGCTAGGAATAAATTAGGCAATTTAAGAAATTAATCATAGTGTGAGGTAACAGTTTTATTATAATAATATTTAATTATAGATTGTTACAGTTACAAATTGCTCATGAATAATATTTGAAATATTAATTTTGCATTTATAATTGTGTTAATGAGATGTGAAATTGTCATATGAAACACGAGTAATATTATTAGATTTAAACGAAATATATAATTCAGGGTACTTAGACATTAAAAATAAGATGTCGAAATTACGAAATTGGGGCACTTTTATTGTTTAATTACAATACCAATACATAAGATACATATTTTGGAACCATTTTTAACAGAGTATCTATAATAAAATTCCCAAAGAATATCTCTGCTTTAAAACGTATACTCTTTCTCTAAATACATATTGTTAATATAGTGGTAAATAATCATTAGATATATAATTGATTGGCAGTTGTGTATTTGCATATTTGATCAGTAAAAAGTAATACAAATTTTTTGTGATACATTTTGCTTTTCGAAGTATGTCACCGATAGTAACGAGTAATATTCTCAGAAAATATACACAATAATTGTTTAACAGTTGATGAATACACTAAATATTTAAAAGCAAGTACATTATCCAAGTACAAATAAACTTCATTTAATCTGAATCATGATAACAATATAATTTTATAATAGTATTTCTATAGAATAAACAGAAGAACTTTCTTGTATGGTAGTACATATAGTATTTAAAATGTTACATGATGATAGCGTTTTCATTATATACATCTACATAGTTTATATTTTGATATGTATTCGGAAATAAGGGTCAATTATGGTTTAATTTTACTTATTTTTATACATTACCAACTAATCTTGGATCACAATGCTTAATAAATCTCTTCAGCTTTCTAATATATAAAACAATAAGACTTCACTTAAATTTCTAATCAAATTCAATAATCTAAATTTAGAAATTAACTAAATGATGTACAAGTTTATGCATTCTCTATGTCAAGCACGAACATTATTGGAACCTTACATCCCATAATTCCACATAGGGGTTACCCCTATATAATTGACAAAATAAGTGTGGATAATTTCAGTTCTTTGATTTTTGGCTAAAACATTTAGTTTCTGAAGATTCATTTAAACACTATCTTTTGTTCTTTGGTCATAAAACATGCATAAATGAAACTCTAACTTCATATCTGGCATTCGAAAGCTTGTTATTAGATCATTATTTTGTCTCAGATTTATAAAAGACATTTTAATATTTATGTTGAGTTACAGCTAGACATTTATCAATAACATGTACAGAATAGTACAAAAAATACTAAAAATTATAAAAGAATCATTCTTAGGATCAAATTAACTAATATCTTTTTTACTTTTAAAATAAGATACATAATTTATCGATCTACACACTACTGTAGTATCCCTGCATAGATAAATTGTTCTCTTTTTTTAGATCTGTATGTCATAAAACAAATAGACATTTCACTGACTTTGCAAATTAATTTTCTTTAGCATGTTCATTGTAACTTCCTTCGGGAAGAATTAATTATATGTAACATAAAGTACTAGTTTATAAACAGATTTATGTCCTGATAGAACTCGGGCTGTGATCGCAACATTTATTGTGAACATCTACCTCAAATGCAAACAAAATATTAATTATTTTTAACATAATAAATGTAGTATATAAGCAGTGAATTTTACTCTCCACTGTTCACTAATGACAGTATAATGAATATGTGCAACTTGTAAATTAGGGTATTATGCACAATGAAACGAAACGAATATACCGTGATATTATTGTGTGGCTGTTAAACGGATTCATAGTCAGATGCTGGTATTGTCGTGTACGTGGGAAGGATGTCGTTGCACTGTTGTTTTTGTAAGCTTATGGGTGAATTAATAAATTTAATTTTTTATTTTATTTTTCATCTTAATCCTACCAAATATATTGATAATAAATTCAAGTCGTCATAAGAAATATGTTCTTCACTTTTCTACAAGTTGTATTTTTTCAAAAACTTATCATTTTTTATGGTGCTTTATAAATTACAGTACAACTCGCTGATGCTTCTGACAGCACAACAAGTTACTCCTTTCTGTCTTGTAGGGAGTAACATAGCTCATTCTATGTTCATAGTCTTATTCCAGTTTACTGATTAAAAGCTTTAACACATTGAACGCCGTGGTGGATGATTGACACTAATTATTTTGTCCATTTTTAAAATATTTAAATGATGTATTATTTACAGTGGGACATTTGACTATTATTAACCGTTTGAGCTAACAAAGTGTAATGTGTAAAATTTCGAAAGAGTAGATTCGAAATCGTAAATCAGCATGAGCCCGTAAAGTATACTGGTGGATACCGGTGACCGCCATGGCGTTCAATGTGTTAAATTATGGATATTTATGCATTAGAAAGAAAAAACCTAATATTGCTTTCAAGTTCATAATGTTTTTACATGTTTTTCAAATAAATTAAGTTATTTGTCTTTCAATTATTTTAAGCAGATTTCTATTGTTACCACAATGACAGTGTACCCTCAGCCTTGCGGAGACAGTCTCATGACCTCAGCCTAGGATATTATAGTTTGTAAGACAATGTGCTCATTGATTTTGTCGTAATTATAATTTTGTGTAATTTAAGTTGTATATAATTTAGTGTTTAAAACTAACTAATCCACCTGGAAAATTTACTAAATACAATAGTTCCATGGTTGTATTGGATGAAACAATACCGATGAGCGTTGTTTAAACCGAACTTTATATAATTTTGAGTTGTATGTAATATTATTATATATAATTTTTCAGTACAAATAAAACAAATAAAGTTTTGTACATGCATAATATTTAATGATCAAAGCAAATGTGTTTATTTTAACGTAGAATTGGAATTTTTACACGTACCTGTTGTCGAAATTTTCGGTTTAAAAACGTTCGGTTGTCTCTTAACCGTATTTTAAGCGAAGTTTAATACGATACGATTTAAGATTTCGGTCCAACTGCCGTTGAAGTATACTTGATAGCGTGTAACTTAGGCTTAATGGTAAATTACGAAGTAGTTTTAATCATTGCTAGTAAGTAATAAAATAAGTTACCATTAATGAATAGTACTTACATGAATGTTAACGTCTTGAAGTCCATTTCAATTGAATTTTTATATTATATCGGATTTTCCTATACACATGAATTATTTGTTCATATTTAGATAATTCAAATGTGGATGGTTTGATGTTTGTCTCTTTATAAAAGATATACGATTCGATGTTTAAGCTGTAAGCGTTAGGTACGTGGTTGCTGATTGGTAGATTTTAGTGTCGAGGGCTGCTAAACTGAATTTCCGAAACGATTTCATTACTAGCGACTTAACGGGACAGATCCTCACTCGATCATTGCAGTATTGACGTGAACTCCAAACACAAGGCTTTGATTAGTACTGATTTCAAATCCTGTGTGTACATATATACTGTTATGAATAATGTTAATGATTACTAAAAGTCTCTTACTTTCCGTTAAAGTACTATCAAAATCGATTCAGTCCGTACCAGGTTGCACTTGCCATATAAAATACAAGTTTTGATATGCAAATTAATTAGTAAACAAATATGTTTAGAAAATTAAAGAATCTTACTTTATAAATGACTTCCAGACATAAGCATCCACTTCGTATAGAATAATTGTGTCTGAATGTAATTTTATTAAACGTTAATTGATGTTGAAATCTAGGCGAAATGTTGGCTTGGCAGCCTTAGCTAAGAGACAAGTTAGTACCAATTTATACCCTGTTACCTTAAGGATAAGCAGAGTTTACCCTTTCTTCGCAGACCTCCAAACTAATTTGTAAGTGATGAACCATAAAACAGTACAAATTTTTAGAGAATAAAAATGTGCGTTGAACATGTAAAACGAGATATAAATATATGTTGAATTTGTAAGCGTTAGTATACTGTATTTATTCACGTATGGACTTATTTTTTATTATAAATATAAATAAATATATGGATTTAAAATAGTAATTGTCGTTTTATTCCATTTTGATGATACCATGATACTATCGGGATTCTTGCATAGACACGATCCCTATTTGGGCTATGTATGTAAACGGGATAGTTTATAACATAACCTAACATTAGTGGACTTCGCTTGTCTATGCAAGTTTGCATTTATTGCAGTAAAAGATCTTGTATTCCTTTTGCTTGTGTACCATAATACCTACTTAATAATTATTTCTGAATGTCTATTATCGCCAGAGTTGCTACCTTTTGTATAGATAAAATTGGGACTAACGCATGGTTAACAGTCGCAATTGGTCCAAACTGTAGAAAGAAGAATGTAGATGAAAAGTAAATAAAAAACCTTATTCTTTCGAAATTGGGACTATCCCAGTAAAGTCGACCCGGTAAATGGGTGGTGATTCTGGGTATCGTCTACGTATATAAATAAACAGACATTTTATTGATACTTATTTTTTTGTTATTATATTATTTATATTTATTATTACTTATGATTACTACGACAAATATTAAAATTTAAAAAATCTATTCAAACACTGAACTGACATCCTTACACATGTTATTTAAAAAAATCTCATACGGTAACATAACAAATCGATAGCTCAAAATGGTGGCAAGTTGGGCGTGCAAATGGCGGTGGGACACCGGGTACAGCGCAGACTCCGTCGAGTGGTGCCCTCTGGCGCCGTACCGCGACGTGCTCGTCTGCGGGACTTACCAGCTTGAGAAGAACGATGGTGGGTGATTCGTGTTATATATGTACCGGTGGTTTATCTAGTGACCTTTCCTTAGTAATTTATCATCATCATCATCATATAATTAATACCAGTTAACGGAAATAGTTT
>DWGW01001814.1:0-10652 GCA_018247775.1 Udranomia orcinus
TGTTAAATGGTCACCGCCGCCTATGGACATTTGCAACACCAGAGGGGTCGCCAATGCATCGCCGGCTTTGGAGGAGATAACATACCTACATACGAGTATATCAAACATCAGACCTTAATATCTGAGTTGAACCTAACATGAGATGCTACCCTTTACGACTACAAAAAGTAAAAACACAAGATTGTTTTAACGCCAATGAAGACCTAGCTCTCCCGTAAAATTATAATAAAATTTTATAACTATTTTTAAACGTTTGAAATAACAAGTACAAAGCAACAATTCAAAGAAAAATATGTATTCATTAGCTTTGTTATGAGTTTGAAAAATTAATTGCAAACTTTGTAATACCCTGCGGCAACTACTTCACAGCTCAAAATGCAAGTATTAACATATTTATTCCCTTAAAATGCAATTTTACATTAGACTGCTTAATTAATAACGACGTAACTTCTAATTGTACGTTTATGAACGTAGTAATTTTAAGCGCTTAGCAATATTTTTGAACGCCATACTAAATGCCAAATAAGTAGTGTAGTTTATTGATCTTAAGTTCATCTTGTCTAATACTAAAATGTAATGCTGTCCGTCATTAGCATGTTGCGGTCCACTAACGGAAGCCTGTTTTAGGAAGTAAAGTCTTTAGTCAGTCTAATAAACTAAGAAGTCTTACTAGCATGTCAATACATACTAATAATTTTGTTAACCCCTCCAGCTAAGCTTTGTAGCTTTGCTCCAGATAGGTTTGTGTTAGGAGTGGGTTCACGTCAATAGTACAAAGGGGGAGTGGGGATCGAACCCATGATCTCTCGATCGTGAGTCCGACATACTAATCATTAGGCTATTGCTGCTTTTGATTAATAAGCAATATTTAATTAATTAATTATAATTAAGAAATATTTAATACATTATGCAGTATTAATTATTCACATTGCTTTCTTTTAGTTATGAAACTCTCATTTTTTTTTAATTTCCTGAGCTTGGAAACCGTGGGAAAGACCGAAAACTTATTATTAATTAAATAGCTATATGTCAATGTATTGTCTACTAATACCCATAGTTCAGATAGGTACATATAAACCAATCCTTCTTTCGTAAAAAGATTGGTAAAAATACAAGTTTCAATTTGAAATATCAATTCGAAGTTATAGAACTAAACATACCTTTTCGTTTAATTTAAGTAAAACAAACAGTTTTGTACTGGGTTTTCATACAAGCTTTAAATAGCACATTCTCAAATAACTCGAATAACACACTTTATTATGACATAATACTGAAAGCTCCTCAAAAAGGCGCGCTCAACTTTCTGCCTACTTACCGCAATAAATATGTAGAAGTCATTAAAACTCAATCTACGCCAAGGATGCCCCTGGGAGTGACATTAACCGTGACCTCGAATCACGATCGTAAGTAGAAAAGTATAATATGCATAAAAAAACTATCCTAAATCTGATGTGGGCCATCCATCATGTCACGCGACAGGGCCGAAGGCTTGTCGACCCTAATCGAACCACAAACATATACGCACTCCTATAGATAAGTGTGGTGGGAGGTTTTTAAAATGAAACATGGCGTGTATGCCATTTGCATCGACAAAATGCTGTATAAATTCCGTATCAATTATAGGTACATAAAAAACTTATATATTGGTATATTATAGGGTATGTATCCATAGGTATATATTATTTATATTATATATCCTATATATATCCAGTAGCCGCCTTCATTGTTCTCTTACTGCCATATAGTTGACTGGCAGAGAATGCTTAAAGCATATGCAAGCATTATGTGTATATGGTTCAATAAAGTTTAAATAAATATGTTCTTATACTCCTGAAATTAATTCGTGTTTCTGCTTCTGAGGAATATTATATAGCAAATAAATAGCTTTAATGATGGCGCCTTTATATTAGAATACAAGTTCTTCTCCACCTTCTGAACTCCTATGGTGTGAACAAATTAACAAAATGCGTTTCTTATCTGCCTTTTTTATTTACGTACTAACATCTATGATTGCTTTTTTGAAAAGTCTTTGAGTTTAAAAAAATATGTTCTTACTTACCAATTTACGATGTAAACGATTAGTAACCTGTCAGTGACATTTTTATAAACAAACGACTTTTCTAACACAATACACTAGGCTACCTAAACCGAGTTTAGTTTTTATTGCCAGGTAATTTAAAATGACAAATCTCCCCCAACTTTCATCCGCGGTTACGAACAATTAGCGCGCTTCGGTCTTTTTTACCGCAAACGTGCAAACTGTGAAATGAACCTTTTGATATGGGCTTCCTAAACAGGCGCGAAGTCTTTTAAGTCTGGCAACTGTATTCTTGTAATGTTTCATCCAGGTTAGTCAAAGGTGAGCTTTGTATGTTTTAAAACGAGTCCTAGTTTAAACAAACGTCGGAATCTTTGCGCAAGGTATATACCGACGTCCTATGGCCCTAATAAATATTTTAGTACCTTTGGCTCTTACGGCCGCACTAAAAGACCTAAAGTCGCCCAAGTTAATGATTACCTAAAGTGTTATTTTGTACAGTTTTGTGGCCCTTTAATTAATTATTAGTTCTCTCTGAGTGCGGCTGTTACAAAACTTTCCCGTTTTTTGTTATTAAAGGACAATTTAAATATATAAATAAACTAACACCAATAACAATTAAAAAATCATTTAATGATTACGATCACTCTTTAAAATACTTTTAATCGAGTGTCATTAAAATTTGTTTAATTTACGTTATATACAATAGTTATGATGAAGAACGGAATGACGGAAGCTTAATTTTTACACGTTATCATTTGTTTAATTTCGAATGAGAATAGTCTGTACCTTTTACTTCCTTACCTTCTTACTGTACTTACCTGATTCCTTTATGTGTATACGTTCACATAATTTCGTAATAAATTATTGCGTTTGCGACTCTATCGAGGGTAAAATAAAGCTGTCTAACAGATTTATAGCTCTATTTCTAAGCTCACACCTCGCTGGTATCTTGTCTAGATGAAACATAGTACAATTTCTTCAGCGTTCTACGGACAGTAAAAGAATATCGATTTCCTCAATTTTTCTCTTCCAAGTGTTATCATGCTAAGAAAAATTGTTTATACAAACATACGTACATGTAATCTAGGTATATGGTATGTACAATTTAATCATTGCGATCGACATGTATCGATCGAATGTTTGTTTAACTAGTGCAATACAAAACAATTAAGTATAATTAGATCTTGTGAAATCAGAGGCACAATTGATCGAAGACATAATCGGATCTCATTTATTAAATTAATTATGATAATAATTCTACATAAAACAATTAAATAAAAGAAACTTTCAACCAATCAACCGTATCAATACTAACCAAATATAAATAACATATTTTATTCATGTGCACTATTCACAATTCATATTTCGGGTAATTTAGCTTCGATCATTTATAAAATTCTAAGAGACGCGATAAACTATAAAAGTTTTAAATAAACATTAAAATGCCACTTTAGGAAAAATAATATTCTTCCTACATGTTTGTTGGTATTAATAACCGAGTCATGTTAGAACGTTTCCCATATTTATTGGGTAGACAGTAGGTAGGAATTTGAGAAATTGAATTTTTCTCGGGTGACTCCCAGGTAAACGTAAGTGGTTTGCTCTTAGATGTCAATGTTCTGTTTTCACCCAAAAGGTTTCAAATACAAAGGAAGCAAGCCTTTTATTGTATACGGTACATTAACATGGAGTGCGGACAGACAAAACTTCATATTAAAGGTCTGAACTATTCGTAGGGACGATTAATATTACAACGATACACATTGATGCTGGCAATGTAAGACTATGTAATTCCAAAGAACTCTTTCAGACTTAATGCATTTTTACCTATTATTTTTATAAAGAACGACAATGCATACCTACTACACATATGTATTATCTATCTCTATGACAAGGTGCAATCCTTTTGCTATGAGTGCAAAAAAACTTTGAACAGTATGATAATTTCATAATACCTATTTGCAATTTGAATTTCACTTGTCCATTCCTTACGCTTGAATAAAAAATGCACGAATGAAAAAGTCAGTTCGCAAAGGTTAAAAGATATTGTTCGCCAAATTGGTCGACATTGTGTGAGGCGAGGATGCGGTCCCCCGCCGCGGCTTGTCACTGCTAATTTGCACACAATTGTTCATCCCGGCCTGAAGACACTTGTCTCACACTCCGCGAATAAGACGCGCATCGATATTGGTTCGAAGAATAGTTTTACTTTCCGTATCTTCGTTATCGTAACATTTTGAATTTGAATGTACCTCTCGATTATTATGAAATTCTATGTACGCATTCTTAGAGATGCAAAAAGAGGCAAAGGATAGAGGGTTATTCAGAAAAAACACTTCCTGAGGAATAGAATAACAAAGCGGATTAGTAGCTAATAGGTGAGAAGCCATGGTTGTGCTTGTCTGGTATAGTTCTGCCTAGTCATTCTAATATAAAAAGCAATTAATTTAATGATTATCATTTAATTTTCATTATGTCGAATCAACTATGTCATCAACAATTTGTATCAAATCAATCTAATATTGATCTGATAGAAATTTATTATTATTAAATAAATATTCTATTTCACCTATTTACAACTCACACTTACACTTACAACTTATATGTATAATTACTAATTCTTTACGCTTCATTGAAGCTACTCGCCAGGAATGAAGCATGTACTAATAGTAGAGGAATAAGAAGAGAAATGTACCCGGAAGTCTATATAACTCACTAATTGGGCTCGCAATTTTGTATTCCTTTCTGAATTTTTACTAAGTCTATGAGAGTTCGTTAAAAGTTTCTACTGTATCTACATCTAACTTAAGAGTGGCCTCGTTTTTTCCGCTTTGATATTTAATATCAAGTTAAGCTTTGAGACAGATAGGAGGAGGTATGTATCTGAAAATATAACGCAAGATTTTTCATTTTCTGTAAACGATAACTTTGTTAAAAATAACGGGTTGAGCAACATCCAGTAACGTTAAAAACCGAAACGTTATTTTATCTTGTTGTTAAATATTTTGTACTGCTCTCATTTGACCGATTATATAAATTTACTTATATTGTGTATCGTTGTATTATTATTTATATTGCCTTGTATTGCTATATAAAACATTTTCTTAAAACGACTTAACATATGCTAACTACTATTAGTTACTCTCCGAACTATCGTTTGGAACCTATACCAGCAGAGCAGGAAATTGAAATTTATATGACTGTAGTATTACTGCCAAATGACAGTTTCCATAATGGTTTCATTTAAATATTACTCTTTGTGTAAATAATGAAGCACACAGGATATTGCCACTACAATTTGCAAGCATTAACTTAATCCGGATTTAAAGTAATAAATTAAAAGGTTTCATAAATACATTTGGTCATTTCGTTTACAAGTGCTAAAATACTGAATGACATTAAATTTGTGTAAACATTTTGTGGTATAGTTGGATTTAGTGGATTTTATCACTTAGTTATTTTGAACGTAACAAATTATAAAATACACAGAAAAGTATTTAATTGTGCATCCAGTTTATGCTATGTGAACGCTTTTAACGCATTCAAACATTCACAAGAATATATAAGATAATTCTAATAAAAGCTTAATTAAGAACCCCCGTCTTATTAAACACAAAATATCCAAACATAATCAACATTTTTGCATAAACGTAACCTTAAATTTTTAAGCGTGCGAATTGTTTAGCCCGAAAACATTTTGTCTTTCTAATTCTAACAAATAAACAAGGATAGAGCATCATCGATTAACAAACACTGCTACTCACTACCAGCGGCTTATTTGCAAATATGCGTCAAACAGTTGCGTGCCTAGCTCGCGATTTACGGCTCAATAGCGCAACTTAGATAAGGCGCTGCTAAGTGATTGTCGGCACTCGCAACAATCGTAATTACTCCAAACTGCTATCTCACGCCGCACGCGATCTGCTCCATCGCACAACGGTTTGTGATAATTGCTCGAAGACAGTTAAAGCTTTTTTCGTTCCCAACGTAACGTAAACTCGCGCTCCGCTAACCGACTTCTGTGGCTCTCGACCCAAATACATTGAATTTGTTTACATTGTTAGCTTAACACTGATTTAGGGTGCTCGTAGCGCTGAGAAGCATAGCGTTCATGACACAAACCGAGAAGCTTATTCAGTGACTTGTATTTCTGAAAATGAAGCCTATTGTAACGATTGATATAGCGATGGGAGACAAATGGTATCAAGAATCAAATGTTTGAGTCGTTATAAGGAATTAGAATTCCTTAAGCGTATTAGAATAAGTTTAATAAACTTTTAGTGGAAACTTTACTGGTCTTAGTCATGTGTTTTTATGAATTTGTTGTGAATTTATCTTCGTGTTTAATCGTTATGTATATCTTTATTGATTGTTACCCAAATATAATTAAAATAAAATAAACTTATAAAATAAACAAATATAGTTAATAAACGTAATATACATTTCCATTAGTCATCGGCTTTCAACCTCTTCAAGATGTCATAGTATGGTAGACCGGTAAAAAATCCGGTGGTAATCGCATTAGACCTAAAGATCGAGATATCGTGGAATTAATGCTGACCTTTATATTTCGGCCCTCCTCTACAAACAAACTATGTTTGTAATAAAGACAGTCCTAATCATTTAATTAAGCTACAGGCGTGAACACAATTACTATTCTTGACTTAATATACTAATATTAACCGAAACCATCGTGGTGGAAGGTGGTTTGAAGATTTATGAAACCTTGCTGGAGTCGCTCCGACAGGGTTTGAAAACATCCGACATCTAGACGGATTACCAACCTCGAGCGAGCAACCACTAAACGCATTGGAGTAGCTAGCTAGCCGAAGTACAAGTATGCTAAGTCTCACCTAATTATGGCAAAACCCGTTCAAGCTATAAGACATTTAGATAATTGTTACAGAATACAAAGTTAAATGTATTCTTTCATTATTTTTTCTATAAAAATGTTTTTTCTGTACTCTAAAAAACTGCAGTTAAAATACACCTTTTTATTCTTAATGTCTTATGATTTATAGCTGTGTTCTTTCGTCATTTTTTTAACTGCAACAAAATTATTTAAAAATCAACTGTGCGTATCGTAAAATAAAATGCAGTTCACAATGCCTCTTTAAGAATGTCACCTAATTAAGAATCCCTATATCAGTATTTTCCTCTAAAAATAACGTTAATAAGAATCTGTACGTTAAAAAAAATACCTCATCTTCTTATAAAACCATTACAATTTGTAAGGCGTTACTCACACTGAGCTCGACATGTTTGATCGCCAGCAGACCGCCCGCAGTGACTGTTCTGCATTGCTCGACCTTTGAACATCAAGTTACATGTCAATATGTCAACAGATATCAAAGTGATATTTCAGTGCATTGCTTCTGTACACGAGTGTATGGCTTTAAGATAACATGTGAATATCAAGCAATCGAAACAGTATGTGGGTAGGGCTTTTATTCAAGAGTATACAGTCTATATCAGACGTGGATTCTCATCTATACTATACCAATATATTGAAGAAGTGATACAACATTCTGTAATTAGACAGCAGAGGCCTATTGTGAGGCACTCCGCCATACTTATTTCTGCCTCATAACAACAGTGTTCTTGATGCTGTGTTTTGGTTCGAAGGAGTGGTAAAGGAACTTACTTACTAATAAGATATGAGTTTTTATTATATTCTGATATATATGACTTTCAATACGGTTTTTTTATTTACCTATTTATAAAACAATGAATAGAACTTTATATTAGATTGTAATTTTGTTTTAATAAAATTAGCATAAAATGAATAATGTTCTTATTTTTTGTGTTTAAAGCTATTATACATTTAAAATTTGTTTTTACTTTGGTAAGGCTTTACGTGAATTGTATCGCTAATTCTATTAGCATTCAATAATGCTGTGCAAACGAAGAATAAATTAGGTACCTAGTAAGTATAAAATAGATGAAAAAATGTTTTACAGGTTTCAAAAACGTGAGCATTTTCAATTAAAATGCAAATTCCTAGCCTTCATTGATAGTCGATGGTAGTCGATAGTTATATCAGTTTCTATAAATTATTTAGCATGTGTTTTGTTTTTTAAGTCGGTTTTATATAATAAAATGTAATTCCCCTTGAAATTACACACTTTCTTACTAATACTTAATAAAATTATCTCTTTAAATATCTTTTCATAGATCTTTTTTATTTTCATTTTGGGATCATCAGTTAAATCAACGATCAATGAGTTTCCCCTTATAAGATAAACATTTCGGTAACGCCTATATAGTACTTAAATATAATTAATTTTACATACAACTTACTAACATTTTCGTAAGCAGCATTACGCTCGATACTCTTCTATAGTTCACGTAAAAGTCTCACAAATGCTGCCTACATTTCACACAAGAGAACTACTTTACCTGTCGTTCTTTATCTTGTTTCGTTACGGCCACTCTATGCATAAAACAACGATCGAAGCCGCATAGACTTGGCACTGTCTGAAATGATATTTGGAAAGATGCGATAACTTAAATGAACTGCGCTCTCTGCAGTCGCTGAAATATGGCATCGCTCTTACTAGTAAACAAATGTAGGAGTAACTGCATAATATATTTTTATGGTTTTTGTTAAAAGAGTAGGTAAAACTAAAAGACTAAAAGGATGGTCCCTGTAGTGACTACTGCTGCTATAGTGTCTCCTGCTTATCTTAAAAGGCGACCAAAAGAGGTATTTCGGAGTCGGGATGGGTACCGTCCAGTCCACGACTCCAGAAAGGACGTGGTGTTAAGGCCACCTCACGACGGCGTACATCAGGAAGATGTTGGTTTAGCCATAGAGTCTCTCCATGCATCCATAACTGACGCGACGTGCCGGTGGGTACCCAGAGAAATAGTTCGATCGGAGAGCCTGTGTACCTCCAAAATGCACACGAGGCCGAGTGGATTTTAGTGGATGGAAATCCCACATAACCCGGTATCGCTCTCACGGTATCGGGTACCATTGAGAGATTTTTCCCGTAATACTTAATACCTTCAGAGCTCAAACATCTACAACCAAAGTCCAACGACGTGAACGCGTATGCAGATTGCATTAAGTTCTACTGCGTAAAATTTTGAGATATAAAAAATGGATCGCTTTATAAAGACTTTTACAAAAACTAACACATATCAATAAAACATGTACCTAAATATTGTTTTTAAGCTTATAAGTTTCATTCTTTATAGCCCCGTTTGTGTAGATCGCACGCAATCTATCAAGTTAAGTTAATCTATCAGTCAGTACCTGGATGGGTCTGACCAATATTATGCAGGTTTCCATGCTTCGGAGAGCACGTTAAGTAGTCAGTTCCAGTTCTTATCGATAGCTAGTTTTCAAATCAACACGCTTTGAAGCAGCGTGGCGGAATGTGCTCCAAGCCTTCCCCAGTTTTGGAAAGAAATCTGTTCCCAGCCGTAGGACATAAAAAGAGTTACGGCTTAACCTATAACAAAATAACCATTGTACAATAAAACCAACATTCACAAACCACGAAGATATCGTATGGATTGAAACGTACTACACTAATCTACTGTAACATTGCAAACCGGCTTTCAGATGCAGCTCCATAAATCGCTGGTTTCCTCTGAGGCTTTAGGCTCAATATCAACTTTACAGAGGCGGAATTCGCAAACCGTTTTGACGTTTACCTTCCCAATATTGAATATTGATGCGTGCTTGGTCCGTTTATAACGGAATTGATTTTCTTGGAGTAATGTATTCATTGGGTGGATTCGAAAATAAGTCAACATTAATTTTGAATAATTCAAAACGCATAGAGAACTACGTGAAACCATAAAAGTAACTATCGACATATTTTCGCCTTTGAGTTTGAGTTGAGAACACTCTTTTAGGAGTTTAAGTAACTCTAACCATAATTATGTCACTAGCGATCATCTTCCATTATTCAAAAACTTATTCATAATTGTATAGACTGTGTCTACATTACAGAATAAATATATCACATACGATATACTCAAGCCGTAGGCTAAAATGCGTTTAAAGTACAAAAATGAAATTATTTAATATTTAATTACATAAGTTTTATCTAAATATTTATGAATTGAGGGTTAAATTACTGGTAAATGAGCTTATTAAGGGAAATTGCTTTTAAATTAACGAATTAATCGCCAACACGAATCACAAATAGGGTATAAATACTTAATTCATTTAAATACATAAATTAACTTAACATTTATATTAGCAGTCAAAATACTCAACGAACTAAATTAATTATTGCGTTTCTTTAGAATCACATAAAATAAGTAAAATTTTCGGTTAATCAAGTGAACCCTGCTTACTAAAAATGGCATTTAAAAAATCTTTTGGTCAAGATGGGTCTTAGACGATGTTATAAAATTCTCATTAAATTACATTAGATTATATCTCATTAGATTACAGACGTCCATAAGCAGCAGTGACCACTTACCATCAGGCGGACTGCATGTTCGTTTGCTTTGTTTTATAGCTAACCGTGCCTCGGAAAGCACGTAAAGCCGTTGGTCCTGCGCCTGATCTCTGTCGGTCGTGTCGGTTTGCCGTCCCATCGGAACATGAGAGTGAGGGAATAGAGAGTGCACCTGTGTTTGCGCACAC
>DWGW01001815.1:0-10650 GCA_018247775.1 Udranomia orcinus
TGAGACATATCAAAATATAATTTGAAGTTTGGTACTGAGTTGTGTTTTGTTTTATAATTTCTACGTATCTAACAGTATTGTATATAGGTACATCACATTGGTTCGTTTGATAAACATTCCCTTGCATTATGTTTCTTGGGTACCTTGGACAACGCACCAAGCCAAGAACACACATACCCAAGCAGCAAATACAAATCATTCAACATCAAGTCAATCTGCCTCGAGAATCGAGCTGAGGGCCCTTCTAACAGCATACCTGTATGACTACCGTAGCGCCAGATTTTATGATTTAACATAATAAAGATGTTTTAAACGCACAACGAAATAGTAATTTTGAGGAATAAAATAGATGTTATATTGATAACCTTTTTGTGATAGATTTTATTAAAAGCACAAAAAATAGTAATTTTGAGGTATAAAATACGTGTTAAATTGATAACCTTTTTTTGAAGTCAGAATTTGTAAAAGTTTTCCATTCGTACCGTATTGTTAAATAAAATATATTAATAGGGAATGTTTATACATCCAGAGATTTTTCACCTTTAAACTTTAGGTATACTCGTATATATAAACGGTTTCAAATGATTCTCGATTTGTAAAAGCAACAAACCTATAGGTATGGTTTAAGTTTACTGTTATGAACAGACCAGAAAATTCCAGTTCAAAATTTTCACAAAAAAAGCAACAAGGATTCCTATAACACACACCTTTACTTACTCAAAATCGAAAACGAAATTTTGGTACCAACGCATTCATAAATCCAGACAAGTCTTTTTTTTATATAATATTAAATAACGAATGTTTACCAATAACTCTTTGTTATACGCCGATATTTCGTGTCACGATATAGAAAGAAAATTTATTTCGCCTTAACAAAAACACTAACAAAATATCAATAACAGTAACAAAATGTGCCAAAATTTGATTACAAAAAGGATAGTAATTAAACAAAATAAATAAAAATAAAAAGAAGAGATAGAAAAAATATACAATAATAATAATAATTGCTTATATGCGATATGGGTCTTGAAAAGGAAAAACCTTTAGAAAATAGCACCATGATAGCACACATGATTATCTATGATAGCATCTATAGAACAGTCTCCTTCGTCACCACAGTTTAGCCGTTACCACTGTCCATGCAACTTCAATCCTTCAGAAATACCGGCATACAAAAATATTTAATCGTGAGTGCCCGCTATCTATACAAATAAATAAAATCCGAGTGTCTGTTTGTAATATTAAAATAACCGCTCTTTATTCAATAAACCATATGTACACACGTATTTTACAATTTTCGTCTGTCCGACTATCTGCATGTGCCGACTAATCTCTGGAACTGCTGGACCGATTACGGCGAGACTTTCACTGGCTGACAGCCGATGTAATAATGAGTAACTTAGAAAACCTAAAATAATTTAATAAATAACACGAGCGAAACCGCGGGCAACAGTACCATACAAAAAGTGTACAATCCAGGTAGGGCGTTTAAAAACCTTTACTCTGCCTTCAAGGTACAAAAACAGTACGTCTTTTTATAGATATTTCTCCCGAGCGCCGCAACTTAGTTTCAATTATTCCACTCTCGGCGTACGGAGAAAATAAAACGTAGACGACGTAAGTAAAACTGAGCAGAAATAATTTCACCACATTCCTCGCCGCGCAGGGCTGTGCCAACTGAGAAACTTTATTGTCCAATTTTAGATAACGTCCATCTTTAGGTAGATAAAATTCATGAATCACATTCATGTATAAAAGTAAATAGAATTGAAGTGGTAGTCTAAACTTTTTAAATTCTGCCTTGTACATACACTTACTTCAATACTAGAACCTAAAACTTAATTAGTTACCGCAAAGATAATCTATTTTGGTCAATCTATCGAAACCGTAGCCTAATCTTTTTCAACTACAAGAAAAAATTAAGACAAAGAAACTTAATTTTAAAATATATTAATAATACAATTTTATGTATCGTCTAATATGCCTCGTTTAACTTAGAGAGATACTTAAATATAACTCTAACTCTATTAACTAGGCTCTATTAACTATAGGCTAACTCATTGCTGGCAAAAATATAATAATATCAAATGACATATAATATATACCTAGATGACATTTTTAAATGCAGAATTTAAATTGCACTAGAACTCCGAAATGATTCAAAAATGATTTCAAGATAAAAGGTCCGAATATACCCAGATTATGATAGTATATTTATAATATTGGCAAGTGATACACATACAATCTTCCCGCAACAGCAGAATGCCTGGAACATACTGAAACGTATCTCCAATGCGTATTGAAAAACAAAATATGGATTATTTTGATGCTTGAAAGAAAAAAACTTCTAAATGACATTAGACAACTTTACAGCAGAGTCGTTTAAACTAAGAATCTACAAAATCATTTAATAATTGTACATCTATGATTCCATTGGTCCTAAGTATTATTATCAACCTTTATTATTTCTTGTTCATGTATTTCAGATTTTCATACAACTCAATATCTCAAAATGTTGCTTAGTCTTAGCTTTTGAAGCGTTGATTTGTATAAAAAAAAATCGAAACCGCGCAAAAGTTGACAACCCTAGAGTGAGAAAAATTTGTTGCTCGAAGCTAAAGTAGCGGAAAGAGATTAGCATGAAATTGTCTTCTTATAAGGTCCCTCGACTAATGCTTCTTTGCATATCCGTTTATTCTTTTTGCTCGCGTTTCTTCATTTGCATCCTGCCAGTTAGTAAATACAATTTGTATGAGACGGAGATTTAAATATTAAGAATTTATGAAAGCAGCGCCTGCGTCCACATTATGAATACGAATTCTTATTTATTAAACAAATATTTTTTAAGTCATTCGCACGTCAAGTATTAGATATTAACTTGCTTTTCCATTATTTTTTTGAAAAAATATTGAATATGAATTTATGTCTGAAGTGTCATTTAAATAATTCTATATTTGTCTTCTTAAACATTAAATTGAACTCTACATATTTCTATTCAAAAATCTATTAGAGAAGTCTCTTAAAACGAATTAGGACGAATCTTTTAAACATTGTTAGAATACCGAAAAAACATTTTAGTGACCGACTTTAGTGGAATCTTCCCAAATTCTCTGTAGATGTGTTATATTTTTCATGGAACGTACTTTTATCGCTTAACAAATTCCTAAGAACAACTACTATGTAGATGTATTATATACCTATAATACATCGATGATATTTTTATCGCTTGACACCAAGCGAATTGTACGCGTAATTCCCAAATTTTATGCGTAATTCCCACTTTTATTAAATTATAAAAAGGTCATAAGAGCAAGCGGTGAATTATTCCGTACGATAACTCTTATTGACTTCGAGAAATCCCTGTTGCGTATTGGATTCGTGACTGGACTGGCTGAGACCTATGTAGCAATGCTAGTACGATGTAACCCTGAAGCATAGATCTCCACGCTGCTCCAATGTGATAAAACCTGGTTTAACCGTTAATGACAACGATTACTGTTGAGAGAACGAAACGTTGCTTGTACTTTTCGATAATTCACCCACTGCTATCATCATTCTCGATCTATGTACATTCCTTGCGGGTTTATGCGCAATTCAGCTATCTAATTTGCTGCCAACCGAACTCATTGTTCTCATACCTCATACTTGTAGATCTTTCGCGAACATATCGAGGGTCTATGCGCACGTGACTCCGCTAGCCATAAACTTATAAACAGAACAGAATATTCTCACGCAAATCGAAACGCTGCGAAGAATCCGCATTCCGTCCACAATAAACCGGGCCGGCTCTAATAAAGAAATTCCGGATAGTCAACGGCGAGCCATGGAAATCTCTAAGTGTCCCGCGTGAAATCGTAAACGACCAACCCGGCTGAATACAAAACAGACCCGACCCCACCCTGCGCCACGCCACCCCGCGCCCCGTCCCCGTCTTCATGCCCTTCTTCCTTAATGTGTAACAAAGACTCCCCTCTTACGCTTGAATGTGTTTGTAGTTCTAACTCGCTGTGTGCGTTTAGTTTCGTTCAAATGCGTACACGGCGCGCGTGTGTGCGTGCTAAATATTTCATATTAAATTTCAGGCCTTTATCAATACGGCGCTGAGGTTATCTCGACTAATGATAGGGCACGGCGTCTCTAGAAAGCGTTGGCAATTTCGGAATCATTGATGGAGATTAATTGTTGCAATGACATTGATGTATAAAAAATCAAGTCGCATTCAAGAAAAGTAATAGTAAAACACATATATTTAAACATATTTTTATTTATTGTATTACGAAATTTCTTTTAACAAAATGTCTACCGATGAAAGTATCCCTAAATTTAAATTTAGGGATAACATTCATAAATAAAACAAAGAAAAATTAAAAACGTAGGTATGAATTATGGCGACTACATGTGTGCTTTATGTCAAGGCTGACAACAGTGTCAAAATTTTATATTTCAACCTCAAATTGGACCTCAACCTCTATGTCTACAATGTTCCGGGAAATAACGCTTAGTAGGCCTGTCAGTCCAATTTACGGAAATAATTATAATAATAATATTTTTTTTTTACACATTTTAGTCATGCTTAAGTCAAAAATTGTATCGTTACTTCCATAAATTCATAATTCACAACGATTATCAATCCCAAAAAATGACGAACAAAGGAATAGATTTTTGAATTTAAATAACTGTCACTCTTTATTTTTTAAATCTATTAAAATTATGGTACCGGTACTTGTTTACACTTTTTCTATAATCTAACAGATAGTGGACAATATTTTTGTATAATTAAAAACGTTTTTATTTTAAAAGTTATTAACCAGTTTCTCTAATCTAAATCCAATCCTGAAAAGTGTGTCAATATTCCAATACGATTCCAACACAAGTAAAATTCTATTTAGAAACACCTCAATTCCACTAAATGTAGTTCTAATTAGCTAATGAGTCCAATAAGTGTATCCGAACGCCAAGCACTTAATGGCGGCGGAGAAAAAAATAGAAAAAAAACTAAAAAGGTCTCGGGGAAACACTTAGCGGTAACTGTGGGATATGTGGCAAGTGTGGAAGTGTGAACTGCTTGTTCTTTTTTTATTTACTCACTAGATTTATCCCCCGGCTTTATTTGCGTGGAACGTGTTTCACTTTTAATATGAAATGTGTTTAGAATTTCACCATCATTAGCGGTATTTGTCAGAGCTTGTATGTTGTATGTTTGTACGTCTGTACAATTTTAATTTAATAAACGAATTTAACGAACATAAGCTAATTTGTACACCAAGATTGCTCATAGCAAAGTTGTTTAAATCAGATCTGTTTCAAATACAAATGAATGGTTATTCTTAAATACAATGAATATAAACATTTTAAGCTTAACACTTATTCCATAAAAAATTTGGGAATTTCAGATATATTTTAAATTGTAATAATTAATTGTTAACCTCCTTCTTTGAATAGAATAATATAAAAAAGACTAAAATTTCCAATTTCTAAGAAACAGACAAACAGACGAACGGCAGCACAACGATATACATATGTAGCATGTGGTTTAAGTAACGTCTATTAGTGTACTTTTAAATCGGAAAAAACCTAAACGTTAATATTGTGGCCGTAAAAATGGAATCGGCAATTAGAGGACGAAGTGATACTGTGAACTTAGCAAAAACATTGGTTGGTGGCTTTCTTTTTTCTTAACGAATTTAGATCTCGATAAAATTCCGCTCAGAACAACGGTTGGCAACATTGGTTAATTTCGTTAGTGTTTTGTTTTTATGTACCAGTAAATGACGTACACATAAACATACTTCTAAAAGTCATATTTCATAATTAAAGCCATGTTTTTCGTTACTAGTTTTATAACTTATTTTAGACGTTAAAAAGTTACATTAACAAAAAAGTTGTATACTTATAATCGGATTCTAGATTTGAAATCATTATTCAAACACAGTAAAGTTCTAAATAAAATAACTGACATATTCTACTAGTCAATATCTGAATTTAACATAGATATTCTATTTTGTCACTTTATAATAACTGGGATCAAGATTAACTTATTCCAATTTACTTTATGATAGCGATACTAAATATAGTAACAGTAATATAAGAATTTTCCGTCGTACGTTAACAGTTTTTGATATTCTCCAATCTTCAGTCGCCCACTTAGCGCCATTACTGCCAGACGAAGTATAATTGAATTAATATGACTCGGCTGAAAATGATTTCTTTTGCCGGACTGCGACAATTTATACGTCTGAAACTCTAATTGGATAGAAGACGGATGTCTGTTATGAAATTTTAAGTCCCTACTCTTTATTCTCAACTTATTGAATTCTGTGTGTAGTCTGGCGGATCAAAAGAAATATATCTTTAATAAAACACGTCTTTGCCATTTAAAGGAGATTGTCCTATACGTACATACGTTATATCTGATATATATAATTTGTCTGTCAATAACGCGAATTGTCCAATAATTTTAAACAACTGCATAAAATGACTCTTTATTTAAATTGTGAAATAAAGTTCTGTATTTATTGTTGGCGGGATCCGTTTGCTATAATATACAAGGTACCCAGCACTTAAAACCATAACCGTATATTATAAATATTATTCCATAGTCATAAATACCTAGACATGTAATTATAGATAGAGATTAGTAATTGACTTGCAGTGGTTTACAGATATCCAAAATGCGGAGAATAGAGATCAATTTACTTGATTCAAATTATACAATTTGTTAATAAATGTAAACAATCCAAAATTATTTGTTTGTGTCCTGGTGTAGGAGGATGAATGAAAAATTAACATTAGCCCTTAAACATCATTAGCATAACGACGCCGAACGTCGGAAGAGACGCACATAAATCAGACTACCCGAAAACCCTCGCGAAAAACTCGCAATATTCTCATATAAGGACTCTATGCAATACACGTTATAATGAACTCACCCACAGAATGCAAAACAAAAATTCATAATCAAATTCAAACAGAATCACTACATGAAATTGAAAGTAAAATACTAACGTGCAAAAGTTTAATACCTACCAACATTATGGAATAAATTTTATGCCAAATTACACCAAAATGATGTCTGAGAAATATGATCCCCGTTTCACTGACGCTAGCAAACGCTTAAATGTAACGCCTTGACTTTTACATAGGTATATTACATTACGTTCAATTTTTCCAATGTTTATAGTGAAGGGAATTTGGATGTTACTTATAATTAGTAATATATTTAAGCAGTAATACGAAAAAGTGCGATTATACTGACTTCTATTTTTGTGTACTTCATACTTAGGAACCTTCTTGTGTAGGTGAAGGTAATGTAAGGCATAAATAATGTGAGTTTTTGCAAAAACCTACAGCTAAAAGTACCTATTTTGGACTGGCCCGTTCGTAATTTTCTTTAGAACGCTCCGTTGGCGCGAAAAATTGTGTTTTTCAAAGGAAGATCGTTGCCTACGCTGTAAAAGATTCGCCATTTGAAGCAGCTGTCAATAGCGTTTTGTTTCAATCACTAAACTAGATCGTGGAACATAGTAAAATAAATTATAAGTTTGGAAATAAGACAAAATTGTTTTTTTTATTAATTTTATTATTAATGAAAAACACAATACAATTTTAAAAATTTATTATACATTTAGCGATTTGATTTTAACTACTATTACACCATTTAATAATGTCGGTCAATTATATATTCTCTTTATTCCCATTACTCCAACTTTTATTAGCATGAAATCAAAAAATGCAACAAACAAAAGGAACCAGTTTTACCCTTACAATTTTGGTATAGTTCCATCCGGCGATAAGTAGCGGTAGCTTATTGCTTACAGCTATTTGATACTAGATGTCGCTATAAAAAAATATAAATAGTTCAATGATTAGTCGTGTCGCTACTGTCGTCTCATTACTATCGGCATCTAGTGGTAAGTAGAAGAACTAATAAATTTTGTAAAACGGATTTTTTTTAAATAAACAAAAAAAATCATAAAAAGGCAAAGGAACAAAAATATTCCAGTGTTATCGATTTATACTAAATTCAATTAATTTAAATGAGAACTAAAAATTATTTCCTTTTCTTTAATATTTTTTTAATGTTGAAATTTTATGTATCTGTATGTTCTTGGAGCTTCATAGAGTCAATTAGTTTCGAGTTTTGCTTTTCGAAGAATGTAAAAATGTTTTTGATTTTCGTAGCTTTAAATACCGGAAGCATTTTAGATAATAAAATAGTTTGGTGAATACATTTTTTGGATTCAAGTCTACTAGAAAAGATAATAATTATTATTTAAAAAAAAAAGATACATTTTTAAAGTGTTTTTGGTATTTTTGGCATTCGAATCCGAGCTATGTTCGAAAATCGAGTCTAGCTCATCCGGAGGCTGATATAAAATTAGTCTCAAGCTGCCACCCGAACAGACAAGGCTCGAAACGATAGTAAAAACGTGGTTAAACAACATAATCTTAGGTACAAGCGTTTAGATAGAACATGACGACATATATCAAGAAACATAATCCTTACGATCACCAACCCGCACCAATCCTACATTACGTCGAGCGCCGCCATTTTAATTGGTGTAATTTAAAAATAATAATTAATCTGTGGTATTAAATGCCATACGAAAAAGAGAAAAACGCGGGAACAAATTCAAAAAGCAACGTTCTGACATTGGAACACGATTCAAATTTACATGAATTCCGTACTGCGGTATCGATGTACGAATCTGATAGCGATCGATCGAAAATGAATCTTATTCCGAACGTCATAAGGACGAAATACGAAACGGTGTGGCGTAATTCAAAAAGGAAATTCTAATGTTGATCCAATCAAGCGTGCTCAGTTACGAAATGATGTATGTGCTAACAAGACCCAATGTAATATCGACCTTCTTGAATAGAACCTAAGGTGTAGTGAAATTTAAATGGGTTTTTATATCAAAACTAACGCAGTGGGGTTTCGACCGTTCTCGATTTTGATCGTCTCAGCAGGACGCGGGCGATATTACAAAGAATGCAGCTTAATTCAATACATAGGTGTGTTATGTACATATTTGTAAATACTGGTCATTTATACCCATTCTTTATCTGTACATAAGGTACATCTGAAGTGATTGCTGTCTATACATAGAAGATTCTAAGAAGACTATTTTGAGGGGTTTTTATTAAGGAATATGCGATTTGAACTGTGTCTTTTATATGGACAGTGTATGTGATGCAGCAAAAACTACGGAAAGCAAAATAATACTTCAAAACAAGAAAACGTTGGTACATCACTAAATGTGTAGTGCTTACACGGTCGTTGTTACCTAAAACATTAAAAACTTTGCACAAAATGAAGTTATCGAAACAATTTTTGTCTTTTTAAATTAGGACCAAGCTGCTAAGAAATATACCATAGAAGACGTGACGCGCGCACAACGACACTCATCTTGGTCTCAAATTATGCAAATAGTGACCGAAGATAAATAATACGATTACTGCCACCTATCGACCATTTTAAATATACGCTATCACTGGCGCCATCTAACGTGAATTGATGAATTAAGTAAAACATAGCGCTAGGTATCTTTCCAAATTAACAGCGCCATCTAGGATTGGACGCAAGTACTACTGTGTTGATACGAAAACAAAATGTTATGCACTACTCGATACTAGATGGCGCCATTAACACCAATATGAAGTTTAATAGATAATACGACAAAGAAAATAGTGTTCTAGAAACTAATAAGAAATACAATTGAAATACAAGTTTAAGTAGATCAAATACTCCAAAAGTTAGACAGTTTTGAGTGATTTCCAGTTAGTATTCATTTTATTTGAGACAGATCAAATCTCATCTCTTTTTTGCCGTAAAACTATAATATCTTATTAGTTTTCCGTTTAAGATCAATGGTTAGTTTGTTTTACGAATGACAAGAATTACGACAAGCTGCCGTGCAAATATTCATATCTTATAAATAAATACATTTAAAGCATTAAGTAACAGATAAATATGTAGGTATGGGTACAAACTCTTCCGAAAAATCAATAGACAATTCTAGAAAAACATAAAATGAAATGAAAATTGTCTATTGTAGAATATTTGACAGAAATGATTGAAAGAAAACAATTGGTTTAGTTAGAACAGCCTTTAGTTAGAATAGTTATAATTATTTTAATGCGTGATTTATATTTAAATTAGTATATTTAAATTTATTTTAATTAAGAATTTTATTTTTTTTTATTTAATGGTTATAAAATACCCATATATTATTTAACTATTATAAATAATACTTTAAAATTTTACGAATATATTACATCAGCGTTTAAATCAAGTAAAATTCACTAAAGTTTTACGTAACTAATCATATTGTACAAATATTAGCTCAACAGTTCTCTCCGCACAAACACGAGACAATACAAACGAGGCATTTCGCGAAAAAGTTGATGCGAAAAATGCTAATGTCATTGACACAAAACGATGAAATGGTGAGATGTGTGTGACGAACCAATTATTAATACTATAAACAAACAAGTCAGCATATCGCTTCTTCGGTGCAACAATGACACAACTGCCCAATTTGTTATTTTACATGAGAGCACTTTAAATTTTTTTATTTATTTATTTCCGTATTACTAAAATATTACCCGGAGTAGGTATAAAATATTTATTCAATTAATTAACTT
>DWGW01001816.1:0-10649 GCA_018247775.1 Udranomia orcinus
GTGGAGATTTCCTGAGACATTGAATAGATTTACTCGAGCTTCGTAACTTTGCTCGCCACAATATCAAAACTTCTACAGCACTGTCTACTGTGTGAATAAACTAAGTAGTTCGAGAGAACCTAGTTATGAAATTATTTTAGTTTTAGGTCAGTAGAAGACTATAAAGTACTTAGTAGTAGTATCTTTAATTAAATAGAGTATATTTAAGCTTTACATAAGTTAAATATAGTATTATATGTTTATTGTTTGCTTCATATTCATCTCTTATTAAAATTAAATTATAATTTCAAAGAATTCTTAATACTTGTTCGCTTACTGCTTACTTAATGTACAGGTTCCAGCTTTTTTCATTCTTGACTGTAGCACTTAATCTAGTCGCATTTTTCGTTATGCTTGCGTTTTTCATATAAATAAATATAAATACGTATTAAATTATTCGGTGCGTTTTAATTTATTAAGTATTTCTATTTATTAAGTTCACAGCAATGTGGTTCATAATTCACTTATAAAGCAGCATAAAGACTAAACTATGAAAGTCACACCCTTAATTAACTTTTAGTAACTTCAAGGTGTTGGTTGCGATTATTTGGCAATTGTGATTGCAGAACACGTAAAGTAGATTACTTTGGGATAAAATATAGCCAGTTGTTTGAACCTTTCGTTAGGCTAGAACTTAAATAATGTCAGCACATATGTTCAACTTGAAGATTTTGCAGATGCAGAAGAAAAACAAACTATAATGTAATAATAAAAAAGATAAAAATAAAGGAAACATAACATAAACAATTAAAATAGGACAAGAAGAGACAAGAAGAGTAAGAAAATAATATGTTCAATATTCCTCTAGAGCCGAACCATAAAATTATATTGCAGTCAGTACCCACTCTTTTAGTATTAATTTGTATCGCCGTTGTTAGGTTAGGATTACTCTGATAGGATTAAATCAATTATCAGATAATTGCTCAGATTCAGAGAACTTTCCGAGAGAGAACAACGCCTGTAAATTAAAAAGTTCTGTGTAGAATTTAGAGCTTACATCATCAGAATGCTTTTAGGTAGACAATTTTTAGCAAATAAGTTTCGTTCGTAATAAAAGGTAAAAAAACTAGAAGAGTTTGCTTGAGGCGTACTTCAAATGTAGAATGGCGCCACTTTCACACTTTTATTTCTGTTTTATATTTTAAAGCGGTGCTCGGTGGTGTTGTTTATAGTTTTAAATTAATACATACGGCAGAATGAATATTGCTGGGTTGTTGCGATCTTAGCCCTTGAAGATAGAAGAAAATGTAATTTAAATTGGATTGTATGAATACTACTCTAACGCATTCGTCTGAAACTGTAACATGTAAGTTTTAACTATAAATCAATAAAAACGTTTTTTTTTAATTCATCTTAATTATACATGTCTCACTTTGAAACACTAAATGTTTTAAATGTGATCAGTAACAACATGCGTCGCCAATTTTCTATCCTGTATTGATTTATTTGCAGGATACCATTTGCATATCGTCAAAGGAATTGCTAGATTTGATTCTGTCGCAGAACGGGATGCACTTTTGTATCACTCAAAGAATTAAAAAAGTAATACAGATTTCTAGCCCGCTTGGCATTTCTGTTCCATTTGTATAAATTATTTCAAATGCACAGGTTATAAAATAACTGTAATACATATTATGTTACGTTTATGATTACATTTATGACTTTAAAAAAACTAAATATCCCTCTTTGTACCTTATTACACGAGCAAGTTTAGTTGTTTCGTTTTTTATTAATTTCTTTTATGGGTTTATTATCAATATGCCGTACATATAGATTATATCTATGTCGATGAGTACGAGTATATGATATCTGTGGAGTGTGCATATAATGAAAAGCTGTAAGACGCATTTATATGTGTTAGTCCTCAACGCCACGAGTAGACTGGAATCTGGAAGCTGTCGTAATTATTTTTTAAAGGCACATACTTTGCACGTGGCTCCAATATTGTAGCGCCTGTAGCGACGCTATCAAAGAGCTCGTGTGTTTCTAGAGACGGATATTTAGTAGCAGTCACTCATGATTTAGATTGTCCTTACTGGTACTTCTCCCGTCTGTGTTGATATGCAATTATTTGTCCAGATGAAATTAGGTAACCTATGCTATACATTTGATATGTGGACCTTATAAGATGAAATGCGTTTTCTGTATATGGCGAGAAAAGTTTTATTTTTAAATCATCTTTTACTCGCAAGCCAAACTTCAAATAAATAGATTCGTTATGTATATTCTAAAAAGCACCGAGAGCTCTAATCAGTACATTTCTGTATACAATATACACATGTTCGGTAATACGAAACGTATGGTATGGAAATTTATGGATAAATGTAGCTACTACAGTGCTCTGGCGGTATAAAAATACGTAGAGTTCGCTGGAAAAAAGGAACTGTGAAATTGTAGACAACTTCAAAAGAAATTTCAGAGTTCCGAAACGCTGAAGTCGACTTTCGTATCTAAAACCCTCGTAACCATTTGTGAAATCGTTGGCTAATTTCCTTGCGTTGGTTAATAAAGCGGGCATTGTTTTTTTACTGCCATTAGAATTTGCAATTTTTTGCCATTGGGAATCATTTGCTTGGGAACCAAATAAACGGTAGTATTTCGCTGCACATAAAGTATTTAGCATTAAACTATTACGGGTACCATTTTCATTATTGCTGCATTTTTATTCCTTAATATCTTCTTAGATATGTCTATTTACCCCGAGATACCATCGTCTTCCGTTTGTATTTGGTAGTGTTGTGTAACTTATGATAAACACAACACTACAAGATACACAAAAACTTAACAAAAAGCAATACCCTGTTGACAAGGTTTAGGTTACACATTTTCAAGCAAGCTTAGTATTAGATACTTATTTGGTATTAGTCATTCGGTAAACTGCACGCTCCATTGTAAATAGCCTCCATATAACATCCATCAGCCTACAAAAACCACAGTTACACATATATACTTGCGCATACCTTTAAAGTAGTCTTTTCTTTATTTGATTGATTCCGTATCGCAATAAAAGCAACAAATATGCGAATAAAACATGTAAATGGGTTCCGCGAAGTGTTTTTGACGTATTGGTTTTGGCAATTCGCTGGTCGAAATTCGGAAAGAATAGCCCAATATCCAATTTGTTTCCACAATATCAATTTGTTATCTGTTACCGGCAACATTCCCGCTTTTGTTTTGGAGGCTATTTGAAATTGGAATGCTCCATGATTTATTCGGTTAATTGCAACCTTTTGGGAATATCTTGACTGATTTCTGATTACAGTAGAAAATTAATTGCCTCTTTCAGGTCTTAGATCGATTAATATTTTACTGAGAATGAACTTAATACGAGATAACTTTTTAACAACGATTTATATTTGTTTCGGAAACATCTTGGTGTTGTCTCTCATTAAACAACCTGTTGATTCTAAATTAAAATCTATAAAATATAATATAAAAACATATAGATAGAATCTGTATGTAGAATGTAATAATATAATTATTTGCTCAATGAATAAGTCGATAGTATTATTGCCTATTTCATTATTATAATTTCACACTTAAAAAAATAAGTTTCTAGTGACGAAATTAATGTATTTTTTAATGTATGTATATTAATTTATTAGCAAGTAAAAATTCTGAACGATAAGTAAAAATAAGATTTCTCGTGTGTAAATAGTCCCTTTGTTCGTCCACAGAACTAATCAGGTCATCCGTTATATGGCAAATATGAGTACAGACAACTTATAGGTTACGATATCTAAAACTTCCGTCTGGGAAAAATTCATTCAATTTTCTCAAGGCTTGGTTTGGTTATAAACATCTTTTAGAATATAATATAATTGACATCTGTGTGCTATAATTTAATATTATCAGACATTTTAAATTCCCTCATCAATGCTCTTTAACGTTATAATTCAACGTTTGATATAAATGTTTGTGATATTTATTATAGAAACGTTGAGGTTTATAAAGATCTGTCGTGAAATACAAACACACTCATGTTTTGCACATCAGCCAATTAGTAACGGCTGTCAATAGCTTGAGAGCACGTCCCTAGGTTTATAAATGCACATACATAATATATTAGGTCGAACTATCTGCTGTTCGGTCATTATACGTGTTAATTATCGACGTCTGATACAATATTGTACGGGTTATTGACGACAATTTGGCTCATTAGGTTAGGCCATTTCTGCGAATTAGTTCCTAACTTGGATTAATCAAAAAGTAATGTCATTCGTTCGGCCTGCACACATTATATCTTCGTCGTCATGAATTCGGTCTTTGTATACTTCTGGAGTGGGGGCTTCTAATTCAATTCAATCAATCGTGATCATGCATTATTTTCTACTATGCTTTTAATTGGAAAACAACATAAGTTTAGCAAAGCCCTTGAAAGGTTACTTGACTAAGAGATTAATTTGTGTATCGGAACTCCCAGCAGATTGTCATGAAACGCCCTCGCGTACCTAATACTAATATTGATCTTCAATTCCAACTCGTCTAATAAGTAATGATGTTTGGTTTATCAGTTATTGCGCGCTTTCATACCCTTTACATATTAGCGGGAAAGTGGTTTACCTATAATGTACTTATATAGTATCCATCCGTCGTATGTTACGTATAAGTTAAGTAGAATAATACTCGTAAACATTATTAATAACTATAAAAAATAGGCATATTCACATACAACAAGGGGCCGAGAAATAATAGATAAAACAATCTAGCGACATTGTCTATACCATAAGAATTCATTGCATTCTCTAGCGGTCAGAGCCCAATGGGTATTGTGTAGGATTCACTGTCGTAGGTTCGATCCTCACTCCCCCATTGCACTATTGACGTAGATCCACTCCTAACATGGCTTGTGTTTGAGCATAGCTCGTCGTCGGAGGGTCGTCAAAATTAGTATGTATATAAAAAAATGTGTTAAAAGATATTTTTTCTCCGTTCCACACTTAGAGTCACGATTTTCAATGTATAAAGTGGAGTGTCCTTTAGCTTCCGAATACGATGTATAATGTGGGTCACAGTTCGTTCCGCGTTCAATACTTAACGCGGAACTGGACCGGCTTAGCGTGAATCATACTTTGCACGTTTCCTGAATCCAGGATTACCAATTGCGATACCTACATACCTACGTTGAAATGCTGGAAAACCGAGCGAGTTTTCAGGTTAAGGTACGCTTAAGAGCTCAAATATCATTAAGTCGTAATGTCTTTATCATTTTTTATTTTGAAATGTTAAAGAATGGGTAATATAAAATATGTATTGTATTTTCTAGCAGCAATCCCCTTAAAGAAATTTAATCTGGTCAGTTTAAGTCAAATTTTTGGGCTCTAGGGTATTATAACAGTGAAATTCTTTATCTCACAAGTACTTTTTCTACGCTTATCAACCATCATAGGAATGAGAACTTACGACTATATAAAACATTTCTCTATAACATACAACCCACATTCGTTAGTATCGTGTATGATAGGCGGCTCCTTTTGTTTCATTTAAGCCCGCATCTCCTAAACGTTGCTTTATCCCTTGATAAGCCTGGTTAATATCTGAACAATGTAGAAGCTTGTACATTGTTTCAAAAGTACCAGCATATAAAGTTCAATGGCAAGATTTACGAATCATCCAACTTTAAATGAAGAGAGAATAAGAGTAGAAATTCACTATGCTCTTTTTATATTTAAATTGTTATAGTATAACGATAAAGTAGTATTAGTAGGTCTCAATATATAGAGCGCTTATTATAAAAGCTCGCCTATGACTGAAGCTTTGCGACTCGCCTATAATTAGCGATCTAATCACCTGAGCTAATGGACCACATTGTGATTGCTAACGAAAATGTTCCTGTATAACCCAAATTAAATACTTAAAGAGCTTTACGTTCTTAATAACACGCGTTAATATATATTTTGCTGTTCCATTTCATTCGAGCCCAATAATATATTAATAACCATTTTGAAATTTTTAATTAATAGAATGCTACCGTCCACAACTTATCTTTATTTAAATTCGTATTGATTTAATGAGTTAAATAATTATTATCCAACCACACGTTGTATTTTATTTTAAACACCAATTCAAAATATATCAGCTACGGTATCTTATTAGGTCAGGTGTAAAATCTATTAACTCGACGAGCCCCGATCCAGAGGTTTTATTAAGTGTTTCTTGTGGTATAGTTTTTGTATGAAACGGCTTGCTGATGTGATTATTTTATTTAATTAATTTAAAATACTGTATGTAATCAAGGCTCTCAACAGCTTTTTAATAAATCGAGAGATTGTATTAAATCATCCAATGTCGTCTGTAGTATGGACAGAATTTGCAATTATTGATTATTGCAGCTTTAACTATGTAGTTGTAAGTTGTTAGTTACTAATGAAAATACTTTCTCTGATCAGAGAGTTTTTAGAAGCTAAAAATACGCCCTGCCCCAAGCTATGTTAATGAATTGAAAATTGAAAACAATTTACTCCAGATCTTTGTACTATCCGCTAATTAAACATTCTTAGTTCGTTTATTTAAAAAAATAAAAAGATATATTGTACCGGTTACTTAAGGTTGACATTTCTTAAAACAGCGGCAGAGATAGGATATGTAGCCCAACACAAACGAGACTTGCAAAAGAGATTTCAAAGTTAAACTTAGAACGTTTCAACTTAATTTAACTCTGGAACAGGCGCATTCACGCGCTCACACATTCTTCCTAAATCGTGTTATGTGATAAGCTCACTCCATTTATTCTAAGAACTTTGTATATTCTCCCGTAATCAAGTTTCTCCACGTTTCGTCATGGTCTACTTATTATCTGCTCGCAGCGTTGCGAAATGTCAGTCTTCTAGGTCAATGAGCTTATGAAGGGCTGGCAAGGCGGGCAGATGAAATCATTTATGTAATTAGGCATCCTCCAGGCGCCCCCGTGGTGTTAATGACCAAAAATAATAATATCGTTACTTTCACTTATCTTCCTCAATTAAATATTAGGTCTTGCTTATGATAGAACTCTTAAATTGTCGATCCGACTACCAACAAGGCAATATATCAACCACCTTAGTAGATGGTATAATACCTACTAGATACGATCTACAATAATACACAACGTCCTATAAATCAAGAGTAGCGATATCTATATACCTACTAAGTAAAAACGAACACGAAATACGGTTACACGAATACACGATATACAGTTTCCAAATAGAAAATACCAAGTACCAAATAAGCGATTTATCTGTTCCCTACAAGTCTAAGGGAACATCGGTGGCAGTATGTCTGAGCAGCACTTTTACAACAATGATTTAATGCTGTACTCACAAACAGGAACCCGTCTTCAGTTTATCATGTGCTATGAAATATGTCATTTCGTGAGAATGTTTCAGTGGGTAAGAGTTATGATCAGCGATTGAAAACAATGATAATTTATCCGCTTTATAGGTTAATATAGGAAAGAATATTTTACTACCGAAATCGCGCACATGTGATGTAAATTTTGCTACTGAGATGATTTCTGACCGTTATAGCATAGCTGGTGAGATAGCGATTATTAAGTAGGTTCGGACTGCGTTACATAATATAATTGTAGTACACTTTAGCTAAATTCTTGTTTTGTGAAATGTGTTTCAAAATTTAACTTGTTAAAATTCAAAATTTGCACTCGTCGCTCCCAAAGGAGCAAACAGTCAGAGAGGGCATAGATTTACATAGACGTAATCATAAAGAGCAATAACAATAAGAAAACGCCGTATTTTCAAATCATGGATGACCATTTAAGTTTTACATATTCAGCGTAAAAAATTCAGCTCGTGGATAGTGGGACAAGTCGGGTAAGGAGGTAACTAGGATAACTCCCAGGGCAGCGTCTTTGTAACGTTCTTTTACATTTCCGTTTTATTCACGTCGCGTACTATTCAGACCGCCTCTGGGCTTTTTAGGCTGGAAATTACCATGAGATACTAAATTTTTTTTTTTTTTAATATCAGTCCGAGGATTATTTAAATGAGGTATACATACAATGGATTACGAATGGTATATACGATGGTAAGTACTAGAAATGGTGCAAAGATGTTATTTATTAACAAAAGTGGGTACATACATTTTTATGGTAAGTAAAATCAATATACTTCACCTATATTTTTGTAAAAACGTTTCGAGTAAATTAAAACAGTCTCGTTTAATTAATAAACCTTAAACTTTTATAGAAATATAGTTCAGGTTATTAGAAATATTCCTTAGAAAATTCGTTATAAAGAGTTCCATATAATGGTCGCTAATGAACACTTTTCATCGTAATATTTTTATGGGTATTTATAATGTAGCCTTCATACTCATTAAAATCAATATCATATTTTCCCCGCCGATGATGGATGCTTCATATTTGGAGGATTAAAGAATAAAGAGATTCTTCTAACAAAAGAGAGATTATTTTTCGCCTTTAATTCGTATTTTAATAAACTTGATGAAACGATATAAAATTTATGTGTTTTATAATTAGCAAGGTTTTAATGTTGTCCTGTTTATATACATTTCATTCTATTATATCAAATTATATTATACCTACGACAAATGTGAATATTAGAATGCAATACATTAAATGTCCGTTTGTCGCGCGATTGGCGCGTTCAATATTTTTAATCCCTTTTATATAGTTTATCGATCGATTCAATAGATTTTATTAGCATGAATCAGTATTGATTACGAACAGAGAATACTACAAAATGTTTTCAGACCCAAATGTACCATTTAGTGCAGTCTAATTATTTTTAATAACATCTTAATATCCTTAACAATATTGATCTACATGATTACTAATTCGATTAACGTTAGTATCAACCTTAAGGCCGGATCAGACTACGATACACAATACACAGTACACTCAGTGTATACACCAAGCGAGACCGAGATCTTTGTATCATAGCGAGTGTTTCTAATTGCGAAATTTATCGCGACACATTAATTAGTGTCTCATCAGCGGCCGTGTGAATGCCGTAGAAGCTTGAAAACAGAAATTAATATCTGACATTAATGTCGCAAACTTAGCTTTAATGCAAGTGTATTTATCGACCATTTAAGCTTGTCTCCTTATCCTATTTGTACACTACAAATAACAACATTTCTACTCGTACATAGATATTGACGAAGCATACGAAAATGTTGAATTTTACGTTATCCCGGCCAGATATCGTGCCAACGACTAATGGCGCAGTTGTAACGAAACTTTATCGTATATCCCGAGAGTGTCCGATATATCTCTGCGGAATAGAAAATAACAAAAAATATCCAGTTATTGTTTGTAAAATTTCTTTTTGTCCAGGTGTTGGAAATCAAATTGCTATATTATACTATAAGTAACGCCCGCTTGTTCATTTTGCTATCAATCATTATCTTTATCTTTCTGTAACAGAGTAGAGAGTACACATTTCGACAGTTACTTCTAAGATCCTGAAGTCATTGAACTTTAGATAGCGGAGTATGATACTCTTATCTATGTGTGAAAGTGCGGAGTGAGGTTGACAGGTCGCCGAAAATGGGTTTGAATCCACGAAACCATCTCTTTATATATCATGTTCAATTTTCACAAATGTGGGTTTGCTTATGACAGTATGAGGAAGCATTTTATATATAACTAGAGCAGTGCAGTGATTACTATTTAATGCATAATTTTGTACTTTGCCTTCAATACGTGAAACAAAACCATCCTGGTTTCGTTTTTATCTTCTATTTTAAATAACCAACTAGAATTACATAAAACAAATGTTCTGCTGAAAACTCTAATATTTATAGGATTACTTACACTGAAGTACCAATTTAATATAAGTGTAACGTATTCGAAAACTGGAAGTAAAGTCAGCACTAACGATTACAATTGTTCTGAAACTTTATTACAGTCCCCCGACATACTGAATTAAGCCGGAGTAGAGCTAAATTAGTGCGGGGCGGATAACGCTTGTGAAATTTTCATCGCCACTCGCAGGTTCGCTGCAGCTCGCTCTCAATTGATCTGTACTGCAGTACTGCAGTGGATCTCCACCATAGTAAAAGTAATCGATTCAAAACAAACCATTTATTTCTATTATAGTTCAGGCACGCGACTCAACACGTCAAAGCATAAACCTGTGTTCTTTTGTACATTGCAATATGTATCTCTGTCTCTTTTATTCTGTTACTGTCTCTCTCCTCAATCAAATGATCTAAATTCACTATGATCGAACAAGGAAAATAATTTAATTACCGACAAAGTCGTCTATAGATAAATCTTTTGACCCTTCATGGTCGTTTGTGAGTTTCGGCGCCATTTATTGACATGTTATTTGGAACAGTGCATCTTGGCAGAGCATAGATAACGTAGATTCTAATCTACATTCTGAGTCGTTGAACAAATACGATCAGAGTTAGCAATTCATTACATTTTAACATCGTCTTTGCCCTTAAGAGGCTTGCATCTTAGAAATTGAGCTGGTACATATACGGTATACCTTCTCTTCAAATGTGGTCTAATACTTTTTAACGTTGCCTTTGTCATCCCTTTGGAAGCTTGCATCTTAGAAATTAAACTGTTACATACATATACGGTATATTCTCTTCAAATGTGCTCTAATGCAAGAAGAACAAAGAACTGCTTACCACTT
>DWGW01001817.1:0-10649 GCA_018247775.1 Udranomia orcinus
GTAAATTAAATAATAAAGTAATAAAATTAAATTAATTATGTAGTTTAAAGACATTTAGTGATATAAAGTGTTATATAACACAGCCAAAGCGTGGAGCGGCGTGAACAGGCGCGCGCGGACCTCAAGGGGCTGGAGGACACCGTGGCCAAGGAGCTGCAGACGCTGCACAACCTGCGGAAGCTCTTTGTGCAAGATCTACAGGTACATAATTATTTATTACTTGAAAAAATTATATGCCCATTACAATCGATAAATCGGATTTTTGTTGTGATATTATCTACCTATAGTCCTGAATCATTTGGATTACATACATACTGAAATTAATAGTAACTTGTGATGAAAACGGGCTTTAATTTATATTTCTAAAATATAGTTGTATCACAATAATAATTTAGGGTGTCTTAAAAATTTTTGTTTAAGGTTATTAATTTTCACTCGACCTGAATTCTCGTGTGTATTTTAAATCATACCATTTAAATTAATTGTGAATGCGCACGCAGGCGAGGATAAAGAAGTCGACCAACTCGGAGGAGGGCGCGGAGGAGGAGGGCGGCTCGCTTGCGCAGAAGCAGAAGATCTCGTTCCTGGAGAACAATCTGGAGCAGCTGACGAAGGTTCACAAGCAGCTGGTGCGCGACAACGCGGACCTGCGCTGCGAGCTGCCCAAGCTCGAGAAGCGGCTGCGCGCCACCATGGAGCGCGTCAAGGCGCTGGAGACCGCGCTCAAGGTGCCCCATCACATCGACATTATCCCATACTCCACACACATTAAACGCGTTTATGTTTTACGTTTACATAGTGACATTGAATAGATTTGTGACGTTTTAAGTAATGATTAAACGTCCCTGTGGATGGTCGTTAGATTGTTTTACAATCCTAATTATGTTGTAGTTGTTTGCGTTTTCTTTTCGTCTTCTTACTTCTTATTATTTTTTACGGTAGGATTTCATATGCTTAATATTTGCGTATTGGTAATCCACAGGAGGCTAAGGAGGGAGCGATGCGTGACCGTAAGAGATATCAATTTGAGGTGGACAGAATCAAGGAAGCAGTACGCGCAAAGAATCTTGCTCGAAGAGGCCCGCAGGCACAAATTGGTAAGCAGTTTGTTTTTTCCTGAAAATATATTTGTTTTATTTGTTTAAACATTTAAAACAAAACCTATCTATTTTAGAACTCTTAGCGGTTCGAATTGAGTGACACCAACTGCTACATTTAATTTTGCCCTATGAAAACTGATGCTGTATTCTGGTTTGAATGGTTTTAGAAAAAGACAATGAAATGTTTCAATTTAGTTCTAAGGAGTAGCAAGAGTTAAAAGTTTCAGATGGACGTGTACAGAATGTTCGTTTGTTGCTTAATGTTATAAAAAAGATGTGGAAGAACATAAATAGTTTAAACTTGTATAAACTTGATGTGTATATGAGTGAAATGTCGTTGCAGCCAAGCCGATCCGCGCGGGCGGCGGGCACCTGGTGGGCAGCGCGGGCGGCGTGGTGCGGCCGCCGCCGGCACAGGACATCAAGCGCAAGTCCATCATCGTGGGCGCCCGGGGTGAGCCATTCCACACCTACCATACCGTATCATACCATACTGTACCATACATATATTATTATACTGAGTACTAGGCTTTTCTTTAAACAAAGTAAAGATTTTGTATAATATTAACGTGTTGTTAAAAGTAGAATCTATTAAATCTATTCATAATGGGCTTATAAATTTTAATAAGCCGGTCAGCTGACTTGTTGACTTGCGTTTTTATTGCTTTGATTACACTAAACCCTATTTTTTTGTGTGATTTAGAATAATTTATCAGAATTCATAATCCAAACCATTCTTGTATACCGATTTGGATTTATATATTCTCTTGTAATATATTAAACTAACAATAATAGTAAAATAAACAAAATTACTTTCTATAATATAACATTATGATGAAATAGAAAAAACATGTAAGCAGACAGGATAATTATGTTTTCAATTTCAACATATTAAATACGTATAAATAATCCTTTAAATATATTCAAATAATTAAGTGTTCTGTAAAAATCTTGTTACAATATACTCTTCTATTGTTTTAAATTACATTGAAAATTCCTGTTCGGTCAAGCACATGTTTCAAATGAATTTCGGTACTCGTTAATTCTAAAAATAGTCCGATTCAATTGAAGCGCACATGGTGTCTCGCCCTCCTCTTACAGAGTTCATTGAGCTACGTGCCTGAGGGCAATGTAACACTTATCAGTTTCTGGCTTTATACCAACATTGTACCACATGCATAGTGCCAGAGGGTTATTTTTAAACTCTTATTTATATTCTTTGTACTTGTATCTATGAATTTTTCGTCTATACTAACTAACCTATTTATTATACGAATTCATATTCAAACATTACGATTTCTAATAACAATTAGGGTCTCACAACTAATCGTGTTTCAATTTTATTTTTCAGATGAAAGTTGAAGAGATAGCCGTTACATCATAGAGAAAATAAATGAAAATTCGTAGGTGTACCTAATAAGGCGGCAAAATTAATTCTTGAAAAAATTATACCCATAATATAATTACTACTTATTGTGTTTACGAAAAAGCCTAATCTAAGCTACAAACAAAAAAAATAATAAAAATATCGTAGATTTTCCTTAGGCTTAACATTTCGAGCTATCTAATCTTAACGTCACTAAGTGCACACGTATTTAGAATTGACTAGCTTCTCGTTATATTAATGCCTATGTGACATACTGTCCGGTGTAATAAATTCGCGCGCAACGATATTTTTTACATGCAGAATGCGCATAGGCCTTCATATAATTTCGGTAACGGTTATCCATTAGATTTATCCGTGCAAAGAGTATTATGTTGTAAGCAATCTCGTGGCTTTGATGGTCTTGATGTTGCTTGTTAATGATAAATCTGAGAAAGCACTATTTTTATGAAATGACAAAAGTATTAACTTTAGTTTCTTAACTTGATTGCTTATGTGCGAATACATTAAAATGAACTTTGTCTCGAAGGAAGAAATGGTACGGGAATTGCAACAATTGTCAGCTTGTTCATAGGTACATTAAATTGTTCAGTACAAAATTACACTGAGTCAGTTACCAATACACGTTGAGGGATCAATAAATATAAAGGGCGTGAAGTGAAGTTTGGTGCCATTTCTTCCTTGCTAGGTATAAATAAATTATTTCAAGATGCAATATCGTGTCAGTATCTTTAAGAGAAATGCTGTGAGTTACTTGCAGACTTGCATGTGCTGCCGCACAAATAAATTTGTCGAAAAAAAATATGTGGTTGATTGCAAGTGTGGTGGCAAATGCATAACAGAATGCATCTTCAATGTGTAGTTCTAGTGTAAGCTTCTTTAATATATATTTTTATATATTGTGATAAGCGTTGTTATGCCGACATGAGAGCATTTAATAAGTTAACGAAACGATAATAAATTGTTGTGAAATAAGGTGTGATGGGTGATAACTAAAGCAGACGTAAAACAATATTGTTACAGCATGAACGTTATAACTGTGCTGCTTTGAAACACATATTGTCGAATAGCGGCGCAGGTACGAGGCAGGCGCCGGACTGAAACAGTATGACGCACACGTGCGCGCCTTAATTATTGTTTTGGTCGTATTAATCGATTACTATGCAGGTATTAAAGTATACTCCGGCACAGTTATAATCGGCGTACTGTGCGTGTATCTCGATGCCCGCTCACTGGTGGTCGGCCCGCATTGGTTCCCGAGCGTGTGTACCTGGGCGACTTGCTGCAACGAGCAAGTTCTCAGCCACTAGGTACGGTCAGCGCTAAAAGGACTCACAAGTCAAAACGTAATTTAGTGGGTGATTTTTGTATTCACTGTCGGAATATGAAAATCTCTTTCAACTAATACACATTTCGGTCTGTTATAAATCATTGAATATTACATAACCAATGCATAATTAATGAGTAATTAATAATTGTTAATCGAAAAAAATAGAGTAGGTGTTATCATTCATATCACCTTGATTCTAGCCCCCATGATTCAGATACATACTTTGCTTCAGAGCTGTGATGTTTTAGTGAAGGAAATTCGTATTTCGATTCGTGCAGCGATTGACTTGCAACAAACAATTGTCTGTAATGTAGCTCTTGAAGATCTTTGTATAATATAGCGTTTTCGAAACTCGTTGGATAAAATAAATTGTCTCTATATTTAGGAATAAAAATATTTTTTTCCACACCATGCCATTTTTCTTCTTTCAAAATCTTACGTGCCCTCAGACAGAATTTATTGTACTACTAACTTGTAATGTCAAAAACCCACTAACAATAACGTTACGGGTCAATCGCCGCCTTTACATTTACTATCATAACTTAAACACAAACTCTCTCATCTCAATGTCTTTCTAAGTAAATTAATAACAATTCCTGTGCTTGTCTATAGTGCACATTTATAGTATGGGTTTTAACACGCGCGCCTTTATTTTGGTTAAAGTTCTCTATTTGCTTTTAAGATGCATTAGCTTTCGTAGTAGATCTGTACCGTGTGTAAGTACTTATGAAAAATCATATTTAATCGCAGCCCAGTGCTGGCCTGTTGCATTACAGCATCGCACGTCGCACTGAACCGAGTTGCTGCGTCCTATAAGGAGTTATGGAACTATGGTCGACAAATGTTCAGAAAAACCAAAGATAAATCACAATTTTTAGATTTATTGTTTGAGATTAATTTTACCAGCTAAAAAACATGAGCCCCGAATTACTTAATGGTTCCAAAGCTCCTTAATGTGTTGCAATACATTTATTATATCGTTTAGGTGTAAAGTCGTAGTAAATTATTTCATACTTAAGTTAGATACACGATTTTTCTTATATATTATTTATTGTATTTCGTAATCTAAATTATCTCGTTTTTTTTCACTTTTGAAGTGTAATACGCTTTTTTACATACCTCTTTTTACAATACATATTTGTAATCATGGATCAAATGAACTTATTTTTTCATTTTAAATTAGAGATGTCTGCAAAGATGCATTCCACGAGGAAGGCAGTCTGTATCTTTGTTTATCGATAAGTTAACGTTTTTTGTTAAATGTAAGTAAAGATGAGGCTACCCTCGGTTTTCACTCGCCTGTCGCTGAGGAAGGTGTAGACAGCTCAAATGGGCGCGCGCGGCGCTCGGGCGAACCCCAAACCGACTGGCTTGCCTTTGCACCAAGTGATTTAGTTTGTATTGACATCTTTTGTATGATGTATTTAATATATGGAAAATTCTCAAAAAGAGTGTTTTCTTGATTTTTATTTATTATAAAAATAAAGTTATGAATTTAATTTGCTACAGACAATCTTTTATTTATCTTGACCCTACCTCATATGTAGTATTTTATTTAAGTATATGCAATTTTAATATAAAATAAAGTAGGTATACCTTATATTGAAATTGTATATTAATATAATGTTTAATGGTAAAATTCAACTTAGATGTTTCACATACAAGTCGAATTATATATCAATAATATATGATATTGTAGGTACATAGATATTTTACAATAATATAAGTAATAACACTTGTATGTATAAAGAGATATTTATTTCATGGATTAGTTATTACTTCTAATACAATGTTTTTAGAATTGTAATAATATTTATTACTACGAAAGGATCTAGTACAAGCTTTTTTAAAGCTATCCTATTTAACTTTAATAGTATAATAATGATACAAATATACATCACATATAAAATGAACCAATTTACATTACCCACGTGTGTGTAGAATATTCAAAAGCATTCTCACACGACGAATGCTCTCGAATATATTTTATAAATTATTGTACTAATGCAGATGATTTGTATAATAGCTCTTTCGTATTTGATTGTATACTTATTTTTTTACTAATTATTTTTTTGGTTTACTGAATTGTAATTATATTTAGTTCTTTAATGTTCACCATAGATTGGCCACTATTATAAAAAATACACAAAATTTATTAATGAAATGTTTGCACATGAGCTCGACATTCTAAAGAGCAAAATTGTTAATATTAACTACGTGAAACATAGGATAATTTTCGAGACCTAAGAGTACGAGACTTTTTAATTTTATGAAAACATACGATACTCGATCTCAACGAATTATTGTTTCTGTTTTAGTTTTTGACTTACAAACGGAAGATGTTCATAAAGCCTCAACCGAAAAAGGATTCATGTAAATAGGAATGTCTGCTTTATGTAAAACAACACTACTATAGGACTGCTAATGGAATTTACCAAGAAAAGAAATCGCTCCAAACATCACCCGAATATTATCTACCTTAAAATATACACGCATTATAATAATTACACCTATATATTGTAATTTTACGTATTAAACTTACTTTGTCAGGGACATTGAATAACACTTGTAATAAATTATATTTATGCAGCAAATAGGTATCGATAAATAGGAGGTGGAATAGCAGACGTTTTAGTCTATTAAATTATGGTAGCTGTACTTATGATGCAAAAAAATTATTAAATTATTACATTTTAGCAAGTTATTCAGAATTGTGAGGATATCAGTTAGAAAAAATATAAGTTCCATAATAATTTAAAAATGATTTGGAAAGCTTCGAAGAAATAAAATTTGGCTGAAATATTTTGTTTTCATGACATTCAATTTCTGTTGTTATTGAAGAAGTTTCTGTTGCTCTTTAAGATTTTAATTTTTGGACTAATATTTTTGTGTCTTATTTTACTATTATATGTATTATACATTTTTGGTATTTTTTATATTTTATTAAGAGAGCGGTTTTTTTTTTCTTTTTTCTTATTAATAATACTTTTGGGGATAAAAAAACCCGCCAGTATCCTGTTAGTAACCGTTTAATCGATGTTTTAACAGACTGAAGATTGATGTCGATTTCATCTTATAATATAAAGACAATTTATTACCCATCTCCGTTAGGCATTATTAAGCGTAGGCCTATTTAAGCTTAGCAGCATTAACAAGTGATTAAGACGACGGAGTTAATATCTTTGCGGTACACGTTTCCTTAGTGATAGCATTTTAATATTCTCTTCTGATATGACCATAGCAATAAAAGCGTATACAGTTAAATCGTTAAACATTTATTTCCTGTATCCATTATCCATTATTTTATTAGCGTCGACGTGTCGCGTCATAAATGAGAATAATAAATCGGGACTGGGAGAATTAGAGATCGCGGGATAAATCGGAGCGCGACTAACTCTTTCCTTTGAAACAATTCCCAGGAACAAACTAACGAAGCCAGTTAGCATAACAATATTCGTGTGCCAGTCGTGTTGTTGGTACACGAATATGTACGCCGGATTGTTCTTAAACAACTACGTGGCTTTTATGTAAATAGCCCTTTCCTGCCGCGGGGTGTGTGCAGATATTAAAAACCTTTGTTGAGGCGAGGCAATTTCGTCTTGTGACAAGCACTGAATCTCATGTAAATGGGTAACAGTGTCGTGGGTTATTAGACTCAGCCAGTGTTCGTTTTAGCTCACCTATTTCTGGGATGCGTACTTTGGTGGCTTTTTGAATGAGCCGTGTTGTGAACCAACACGCGGATCAACTTGGGCTAAGCTTCATAACTTGATGAACTCATTGTTAATTTATGTTCTGTCTCAGGTTTTGACCAGTTCATATATCACGAGGACCACAATTTCAGTGAATTGTTCAAATAATTTGCTAACTTTAATCAATTAATATAAAATTTTAGTCACGTTCATCACTCAATAAGGAATAGTTTCCACTGTGTTTGAGACTATATTTACAAAATATTTAGGTTACGAGCATATAGCGTTTAAGGATATAGAAGTTCTATCGACTTTATTGATACTTATGACATTATTAGGTTAACAAATACCTATCTTAAACGACATGGGCTTGTTATAAAAAGTTGTTAAAAATGCAGCAGTAAACCGCTGGAAGCAGAAGGCTCAATACCGCTATATGAATACGGGAAGCCTACGTCCAGCAGTAGACAATCTATGGATTGATTGAACCCATAATATACATGGTATCAGCATGTTTGTAACTTTGTATACGGTCCATGTAGATAAAATGCACTCGAAAGCTAAAAGGGTCCGACTCCATCTAAAATTATGAGTTGTTGGCAAATGCGCATTCTTTGCGTCAATTCGTTGTTTATTCTGACGTTTATTTAGATCTTTGAAGGGACGCGCCATAAACCTTTAGCTTTATGTTGACATTTCATTTATAAGGATATTGAAATTTGCGCGAACATTAAAACACGACAAGACGGCGCACGCTAAAACTAATTTACATTTTGTACACTTATTTCATCTCACAATAGCGTTCATTCCGATCAATTTTGAGTCGTATGTTTTGGTACATAAAGTTCATATTAAAAACGAGCGTCAGACAATACAACAGTACTTCAGCACAGTCGCCAGTAGTCATTTGCTCAATGACTGAGAAGACAATATTGACAAAGGACTTGTTCAGTAATGCAATAAATATGCAAAATAAGATTCCACGGCTTCCGATTCGATTCCTGTGTGGTCTTTGGAAACTAATGGATAGTTAAGAAAATACTTAACTAAACTATTCGATGGTAATTGCCCATTTTACTTCTGTCGGTTATCTTTCAAAGAGTTGACTGTAATATTTACTTAAGTTCAAGTATTTTCTTCTATGCTTTATGATTATTACAGTTAAAATTATTTTCTTGAGACTTTCTTTAAGTTTCAATGTTTCTTTGCTGTATAACTTTTAGAGCCAAAATTATAATAATATTCATAAAAAGTTTGACCTATAAAATAGTAACCTCAAAACTTCATTTCAATTCCATATAGAAACTTTAACATAAAATCTATCTAAGTAAGCTACATATATCACCGTACCATTTTACTGATATGCCTAGCATCCTAGATGTCTAGATGCCTAGATGCCTAGCACCAGAACTTAATGTACAATGAAATTTCCTTTCGATACTACTATTCCACAGCGTCCCTTACACCTCGCATTCCCATGCCACGCACGATAACCGATTCATAAAACACGCATCATTTTTCGCAAATGCTTCATTACCGCGTTTGTTTCAACCGACACGTCGTTGGCGATCATTACCGCGTATTGTTTCATGCACACCGTAGGGAGAGCGATAAAGCAATTTGTTTACAGATGCTAATTTTAAAATTAACGTCGTGAATATAACAAACGTGCTCGACTCGCGGACCACCGGGCTCGGCGCTTAGCGAATGCATGCGTTTATTCGCAAAGGTTATTTATTATTTGAGATTATACTCCAAATAGACGTAAGCTGGCTCGCCGGATAGAGTAATTTTTTATGCCTTTGTTGCGACTGCTCTGAAGTAGTTCAGCCGGTTTTGTTATGATGAGGGTTTGCGAATGTTAAACATTTCTTTCAATTCCACTGAATATTTCAATTTCTATATTTTGGGTTTTTTTTTTATCTTGGGTTTACCTTATATCAATAGGTCATTGAACTGCATAAGCTTAGAGCACTCTAGAAGTTGTAAGGTACCGTCGACAAATTCCGTCCACAACTTCATCCCCTACCATATATTTGTATTTTGTTACAATTGTTACGATTTTTTTATACGGGAATATTCTAAGTAATGTTTGACGTTTTATTCACTATTCTACATTATTCATTATTCTGTTTTAATTTTTATTTTACAAAAGAAACGAAATTTGGTGACTATACCTTACTTATTATATTACTAATTAGTCATTATTAAGTTCATAGTCGCTAATTATTATTATTTAAACGGAAATACAGATGGAACGTGGTTTTAAACGAAGATCATGTTTGACTCGCGACTTAACTAATGTTAGATGCTGCACGTTTTTGCGTGCCTGTAAACCTTTATGACACACTCTTAGAATGATGTATTAGAAGCATATGTATCTTTCACATAGAGGAGGCTTTAACATACTTTATTCTGCTGTTGCGTATTACAAAAAAAATAGTAGCATAAATATCTGTGAGTTGTTTTCATAACTCCTCTATTTCTCATAAGACATCCAACAAAGGTCTAAGGACTAAAACTGACTGATTAACATATCTTTTGGAGCACTAACGCGTTAATATTTTATGTAGTAGTCACTTATACAGTTACTGAAGGCGTTCAACATTTGTGTAAAGATCCTTTACGATATATACATATATACCGAGATACTACGTGATCATCAACAAAAATAATATTTTATACGCGATTGAATCATTGAATCACCGCGGATCAACATTGATGTACCTGAAAAAACAAATTATGAGCTTGTCTATGTACATGTTATTTGTAATATTAATAATATATTTTATGTACAGAAGAAAAACTTTCGAAGTCAAAAATCACACCACATGAATACGAATACGAATACTTATAATATTGTTGTTTCTTAAAACTGAAACATTTTAATATATTAAATGAAGATGTCGTAAAAAAGTTAATAGATTATATTCGAAAAAGTTTGTTTTAGAAATGAAACTTAGAAGAATTATACTGAAATCTGTCACTATGAAGCGCGCATAAAGACACTCCTTTATCATTGATAAAACTTGTGATATCCTAGTAGATTTGTCTACGAAAAGGTATAGTACACTGAAGAAGAGTATCATAAAGACTCAATCTTCGTAAATGATACGTTGCAGCGAGCAATCAACGTGAACACA
>DWGW01001818.1:0-10648 GCA_018247775.1 Udranomia orcinus
AGCTTTATTTTTATGGAATTGAATACATTACGTTATATTATTTAATACAATGGAAATATCTAGTATAGAATTGGTCGAATCATGTTTTTAAAGAGCTGATCTGCGCATGTGTTAGTTATCAATAGCAACGCATCCAGAAACAATTACTAGTATTGGTGTCCTTTCTACATCTATTTAATTTGGCTTATCCATACATTCATAGGCGTATTAGTAGTAATGATATAAGGCAGTACTAGTGCAACAGTAGAGTCGGTGCTATGAACATAGTTTTACCTCCTTATATAACATTGATTATTATAATATTAGTACAAATAAGAGATCTTTCTGTGCGGTACCTTATCACAACGTACGAACATCGCTATAGAGTAGACAAATAAGTTTTACTTTTACATACGCGGTAGGTAAAGAATTATAGTTTTGATGTAGATTGTATAAACAGCAGTCCTGGATGTAAATCAGTTATATATTTTCTTTGTCCTAATCAAATGTAAATTGTTTCTAATAAAATGAGTGAGACGGAGTACGCAAAAGTTCCTACGAAGGACAATGAAAAAGGTAAGTTCGGGGAATGTTAAACATACTATACCTCTGTATCTTCAACAAGTCGAGTCATCATTCAAGTTTTATTATACGTCTTCGTACGTGTCTAATATACTTGATGGATTTGTTTCAGAGGAAGCTGAGGAAACAAAAGAATACGGTTATGGAGTACGACATATACAGTCGTTTCTATTTTTTATGTCCCTGTCTCTGGGCTACATCGCTCGCGCGCACCTCGGCGTCACCATCGTAGCGATGACGAGTGCACCCGCAGCCAAAACTAGTATTAACGTAGTTGCTAATGGAATACAAGGAAATACTCATAACTCATCAGTTATAGCAAATATTACAAGTGAATATAACGAAACTTTTTGGAATCTGGAAAATGGAACCTTACCTAATATTATGTATGAAAATGAAACAGTTAAAGTCAACCACAATATAACGGGTTCAAATTCAAGCAGTGAAATGATTATGACAAGCATTTGGAATGTGCATAGAGTAAGTATGGAAACTTCCGTACGTCTACACATTACTTGAAATGACAACAGGGTTAGTATCATAACCCTACCCTATAGGTACTTTTAAAACTCAGCGGCAGAGCGATAAAAGTACAAACGAGGTAATGTTTTTTTAATTTGTTAAATACTAGTTGGCCCGCGACTTCGTTCGCGTAGCGTAGTTCTATTATAATCAAAGTATAATTATTGAATTTCCCGTGGAAATGGGTGATTTTCCTGCAGTAAAAAGTGTTCTAAATGTTGGCCAGGCTTAGTATCTATACACCAAAAAAGTTTCGTTCGAATCCGTTCAGTAGTTCAGTTTTTCGTATTATATTTAATGTACAGACACACAAATTTTACTGTTTTATTATATGTGAAGATTTATTAGAAATACTTATATATAAGGGAAAGTTTGATCAGGCATACGGTCGCAATTGGTCAATGGCAAATAAGGAAATCTTATTATACACAAGACTACGAAACTTCTTTAATTTACCAAGTATTCTGAAAGTGTATGATAATAATTTATCTTACAGATCTACACATTACATTACAGATTACATAGCTTTATAGTTTCTCATTGTAAATCGTAGTCTCCATTATATGCACCAAAAATTATCCCAAATGGTATTCGTATCTGTCGGCAACTCCAATATACGGGCCGACGTCAAAGGAGATTTATCTTGTCTGCGTACCTCCATCTTCACTATATCAATGTTATCTCTGTATTAAATCGTGTCTCGGACCGCTATTAACTCATATTAATTGCCCATAGCCGTAACCTCTTAATAAGTTATGATGCATTTGCCACTCCGTTCATGAATTAAGATATGGTGTGTTAATGAAGTTTTGGGTTAGTCACCTGCAGCTTATCACGGTAAATGACTTTCTGAATGAAATTCTGTATAAAATAAATGATATTAAGCTGTAGTGCTTATTTAAGAGTAATATTCTTTCATATTATCTGCATCAAGACTAGCAAAGTCACAATGGAGAGTTGTAACCATCTGAAGTTGAAAAGTCCAATCCATGTCATTTACATCCAAGGAACAAAATACAAATAAACAAAACTGTAAAATAAATATATATATTACCATAATCATTATACTTTTAGACCTACAACTGGCCGAAGTCTATACAAGAGATGGTGCTGGGCGCGTTCTTCATAGGCTATTTCATTATGATGTTCCCGATGGGACTGGTCTGCCAGCGTTGGGGTGGCAAGATTCCATTGCAGATATCTTTGTTTCTTAATGGAATTATCTCTATTGCTATTCCGTGGCTGACAGCGTGGGTAAGTGTCTCTAAATTCACTCAGATAAATTCTTCAGTGGCTGACGCTTTTAAATCAGTTGGAATACAAACCATTTATCAGATCCGAGTAAATCATCAGCAATTCTTTAATTGTGAATATAAAGAGTTCTAACAAAGATATTTATATGTTATATCCAGTAAAAAATGTGTTTGTAGGGCGGTTGGAAATTTATATGCGCGTGCCGTCTAGTGCAGGGCCTGGCTCAAGCCGGCCTGTACCCGAGCGTGCACACACTGATAGCGAATTGGGTGCCCTTAAGCGAGCGTGGTCGTCTCAGTAGTTATGTGTATACAGGTAAAAATTAATGTTTACTACAAGTTTTGTTTGATTAATTGTGAAAAACGTTTGCAATATGACACAGTATCCCAAGATATCAAACTATCTGATTCTATAACTTCGTTTTTTCCTTTTTTTATTCTTATTCTATTTTTATTTTATTCTTTTTCTTTCTTGCTTAATTCTGATAATTTAATTAGTATAAGTAATTAATATCTTTAGAATGAGATGAGATGAAGTGGTGGCCATCGATCAATCAAATCGAAATCAGTCGGATCATTATCATCAGTAACTTTAATTTTATTCCGCGAACAGGGTCAGGTTTTGGCACCATTGTGGCATTCCAGCTGGCTGGTGTTTTGGCTGGCAGTCGATGGGGCTGGCCCTCCATTTTCTGGTCTACTGGCATCATGTGTCTCATAGGATTCACACTTCTGACCATCTTCGGAGCTAACAAACCAGCTGAACATAGCAGCATCTCTCAAGAGGAAAAAAGTTACATATTCGGACTTTCGGGTGATGAAAATGAGAAAGTAAGTGATAATTGTATATTGTTTTTTATTATGTTGTGTTTTTTGTATCATCAGAATATTCTCATTTGCGTACTCTCCACTGATGTTTTAAAATCGAAATCAGTTAAGTTTTAAGATCGATTCTGAAGATGACTTTATATAATGGACACCATATTCATTTAAGAGATTTCCGGAACTACCCCACTATTTTCTTGTCCCTATTTCCATTGATGGCAATACCTGGGTCGTTTTCAATATAATATCACTCGCATCTTTCTACTCCACTTCCACTGCTATATTTTTTAGAAAAGCAAAACTCCCTGGCGCCATATCCTGATGTCTCGGCACGTGTGGGCGTGCTTCAGCGGCCACGTGGGCAGCGGCGTGAGCTTCGTGTTCTTCTTCACGCAAGTCCCCACCTACATGTACGCTATCCTGCGGTTCGACATCAAAAACGTAAGTGTTGTAATATTGAAAATGACAAATAACTTTTGCTTGTTTCGTAACATATTGTTTTTAATGACTTTAAACACGGAATGAGCCGCGTTAGCAGTACGCTGATTTATGTTTATTTTATCACTTGTATTGAGGACTAGATACCACGCCCTTCAAACTACAACAACATACTACAGAAATCAATGCTGTTGTATGACAGAAATAGGTGTGGCGATCGTGCCTCTGGAGACAAAGTACGAATTGTTATTCACTTTTAATACGGTTACTGATTATGAAGTCACCAGAAATGAGAAACAGAAGAGAAGCGGTGCCTATGAATACAGACAAGAATGCGAAACAGTTGATAACGTTTTAATAACTATCATTGCTGAAACCGGTATAAGGGAATCGGCATTAAAAACTCATATGAAAACAGAGTTTATTATTACATATCTTGATTGTTTTATTGTTTTCAAAGATACTTTAGTTAATAATGTTGTCAATCCTTCCAGCTAAGTTCACAGGCTTGAGTTAGGATTCAATAGCGCATTATCGCCATTTAATTAAATGAGTAGCTAGTCTATTTGTACTTCAAGGTTGGTTTGTATAATCCTATTGTAAATTGTTTTCGTTGTCTGCACGCACTTATCTGTTTGTTTACTTTCCAACTGGGTGTGGTGTGTAAGTGTGCGTGTGTGTAAACAAATTAAAAGCGTAATATTTATTTATGCAAAATTTCGTCAAAATTATAAAGATAAATGTGTATTCACACTGATAAAACATTAGATGTGGATAGAATATTCGTCCATATCCTTTTTCTTGTAGTGAAGTAGCAATGCAAGGCTTTAGAGGTCGCTGAAATTTGTGTGATGGTGGTACGTCCAGAGTCCTTTGACTCTGGACGTACCACCATCACACAAATTATCGAAAGGTTATACCAGCATAAATGTGATCGACTTCAAATATGATGAAAATTCTAAGAACGCATTAAGTGCAATTTTAAACTGAAATGGGATAACAACCGCAGTAAATTTTAGTGAATGTAATGTTTACATAATTCTAGTAAGCTTCATATTGCCTTAGATAACTAAGTTCTCAAATCTAGGCCATTAATATTAAACTTCTACAAAGTCAACACAATACTGCATTGTGTTGACTTTGCAGCTTAGCGTTGTGCATGTGGTGTGCTCGCCATTTTGTGATAGAGCTCATATCTTTAATGACAACAAATGTATGTCACTTTTTGAGTTATTATTAAATTTATTTGCGTTTACTTTTTGGCAGCAATCAGAGCTTTATTTCAAGCAAGTTCTTCTTTAAATTCGTTTGCTAAATATATTTTTATTCCGTTCAACAGGATCAATAATATATGATAGAATTTTTAATTATTCATAATTCGCTCAGCTCACCCTATCTATTTCTAACGATAAAACAATTATTACAGTTACGTTCACAACGTAACTAAAGATAATAAAAACAATAAATAAATACTAATGATATTTTTTACTTTTTTCAAATTAGCTAACATTAGTGAAAACTTCAGTTTGTCATGTAAACTTAAGCGATGAAAATATCATAACTATGCAACCACCTCGGGCTCAGTGAAGAACAAAGTTTTACTGCAAAAGAATCCGTAGAGTATTAACTTAACTTTTGTTTTACCAAAGATCGTGATATGTGTATTAGCTTATTTGAAGAATTGCGGAAGACAGTGGCACTCGTCCGTCAATGACACTAATCAACAATTTAAATAGAAATAGTATATGAATGAAGGTGTGCGCAAAAGTTTATGTAAATAAATACATTTGACGTAAAACGAGCGAAATAAAGCGTAATAAAGATAATAATGTAGTCATAGATAAAACGTTGTTTACACGAATAAATATTTTAATTGTTCTCGTTATCAATAGCTCCCGTATATTTGGATAACGTTCCTCACTTCTTCAAGTATCTATTAATTATGTTAAGTTATATTTTTATTCCCTTTTTCTTGTTTTATTTACGTATCATACACCCCAATTTATATCAACTTGCTCTTTTTATTCTTACTCCAAGTTTGTCTGGTAGAACTGCCTTATTGTATACATAAATCGCTATGTAAATTTTGATTTTTCTTTTATTTCTCTGTGGTGTTCAAAAAAGATAATTGTTATTGAATATTGAATGGGGCCTAAATTAAACATTTTCTTGTTTCAGAGCGGTCTTCTGTCATCGCTTCCGTATGTCACCGCGTTCTTCACCACAATTTTGATCGGATACCTTTCAGACTACTTCACCAATAGAAATATCCTCTCCATTAAAAGCGCCAGGATTATATGCAATACAATTGGTATGAAACAACAAAAAAAACATTTTGACAAAGCATTTTATAAGAAAACAAGCATTTTAAGACAATTTATATTTAATCTTTTTCTATTTTTGAATTGTTTCAGGCAGGCTATATTATGGACCTGGTTTATTAGTGTGTTTATTTTAAGAAGATACCTGTATTTTTATTATTTAATCAAAGGTTATATATATATAATATTATAAGTTATATAATTTTACTTACAACAACACACTTTTATAATTAGTAGATTTGCTTTAAATAGACTAAAACTATGGTAGTATTTACTTGAAATATCAGTTAAGATAAACGTATACTTTTTATTAAATTAAAAATATACTATACTATAACTTCTTAGAAGACGACAGCTTATAGAAGATTAGATTATAGAAAAAAGCTCGTGGCCAGATTACAAGATGAGAAGTAATGATACGAACTTCGGTCCTGTGTTGGTATAGCAACAGATATCCATGGGTGATAGTGACCACTTATCAGGAGTGTTTGCTCATTTGCTACCTTAATGTTATAAAAAAATTACATCATGCAACTTTGAAGCAATCATACAGTATACCTGATATTGACTGCGCATGGACATTCGTCAAAGTCCAAGATTAAAAGGTGGCACGCATCAATGGCAAAGATTTGGTTATTAAAGATTGGCTAAAATATGTTTATGATTGTTCAACCCATAGGTACAGTATGCGCAGCATTTTGTATATCAGGCGTTTCGTACACTCAGAACTCCACGCTAGCCGTGATCCTGTTCATCATGACTCTGTCTTGCCACACATCTTGTCACACTGGGTGGATGGTGAGTGTTCTCTTAGAGAATTCCTTGGTACAACAGTATAAAACTGAACTGTTCTTATTAAATGATTTTAGTTCAGGGGCAAGTTCTGTGGAAACTATGTTCCAATTCCTTTTATTTCGTTGCATTGTTTTAGAAGCGCAGTTGAGGTACAAATCGTTCCGGTGTTGGTTTGATAGAAAATTCACGTTATGCTAGTCGGGTACGGTTTAAAAACTACTAGTATGTCAATATACTCGTATACTGGCAATTTCGTTAACTCCTTCAGCTAAGTTCAAAGGCTTGAATGGGCTCATGTCAATAGTGCAAATTGAGGATCGAACCCACAACCTTTTGATCGTAAGTCCGACACAATACCCATTGAGCTATTGCCGCTTCTTGTAGTAATTGTAGAGAAATGAGGTGAATATGTTTAGGTACATGATTAGGTATTTCAAAAATTCTTATAATAATTTCAAAAATATATAACCCCACAAAACGATAGGGCTTCGTGTCGAATTCATTAAAGAAATAAAAGTAAGTAATTCTCAAATGAAAGTCCTCACGATATACTTTCGCAGTTAGACATTCGTTAGTATTTACAGATTACATTTGATTATAAGTTATGTCGTATAAAATAGCGTATCTGTTAATAAAATATCGTTCGTATAATCTACTACGGGAACTGCTATAACACCCCAACGCTCAACTCAAAAGCTTCGTATTATCCGTTATCACTTACAAACATTTGTGAAAATTAAACTAAAAAGTACAATGCACGTCCCCTCGCTCGTTCCAGCAGCCCTAACTATAGTGTCCCCTTTCAACGAGGCGTAACTGAACAGCGTTACCATTACAAAACCCCACCCGAATGAATTCCGAATCGCCCCACGTAAAATAAATCGCCAAAAGTAAATAAACGGCTGCCATCACTGCCCTGATTATTTGTTCACCCCTGACTTACGCCGCCATTTTGCCAGTTCACTTTTGAAAGCAGCGGAATAGTTAATAATGGCAGTGAAAATATGAAGTTGAATAAAACGAGTAGAGAATATGAACTATTTTTATTTTCTAAAGAGCTTATTCTGTCTCTTAGAGTACATCATGTAGTTACTTATAGGTACTATTTCTTGTTTTTTAAACAATCTGAAATTTGAAGGAGTACTTTTTAAAACTTTCAAGTAGAATCTGACACATTATATTTGATACATTCAACTTTCCATCATACTTTTACAGCTTCGCACAATCCGCATTGGTCTTAGCTTAGTAACATGTCAAAGTATAAGGAAAGTGGTACAAATTCAAAAAATAAATTCGATAATGTTAAAACAACACTCCAAGTTCTAAAAAGAACAACATACCTTATAAACAGGCTCATAAAATGTAATTTACGCTAGCTACTACACACTCTCCTAAGTATAGCTCAAACTTCCACAAAGCACTTGAAGTAACAAAGTTTGCAATATAATAACTCCGTTTAATTAACGATGCGCTGCCACCAAACCGAATTACTTTCCCGGGCAAATATTTTAATGAGTGGAAATTCCGTTCCCCATTTTCCAAGTATTCCCGGCGTTCTGACATTGACATTGACAAAATTAGGGACAATGTCAGGAAGAAATCGATGAGTTCCCTGCCCTATGTCGAGCGTGAAACTGCAGATTTGAGGAAAAAGTTGTCGATATGGGTTATTAGGGTTATACAGAATATAAATGGTTTCGTAGCTTTTGAAGCGTTTGATACTTTATGAGTCCATCTATCATTACCAATCAATTGTTTAAAATTGTAGACAATATAGAAAGAAAAATACTCGTTTAAATGTATTAAAAATTACAGACTATTTTTTATATTCATATTCAAGCAAATATTGGTTATTGTATTAGTTATTTATAAATAAATTTGAATGCAGTAATACACAAACAACAATAACAAATAAATCCTAGTTACTTGGATGCCGATGCTAACGTCATAGGATGCACATCATCCCTTTAACGCTTATAATATGTACCTAACAAAAGACAAACAAATCAACATTTTAGCATTAAAGTTAAAGCAAAGACATTACAAAGAACCACAGCAGCGTAACATTCTATATGTTAAAGGAAATGAAATGAGCATTCAACTATGCGAAGAACTTCGAACTCGCGGGCTTGTAGAGTAACCATAAAATCGGGATTCAACAGACCTTCCTTATCTTGTTTCGTATTTAAGTCATCAGAATTTAATCAAATAGTTATATCTAAAATCTGAAACCTTAATGTATTGGTAATATAAATCGTAAGAACAGTATAACAAGCTACAAGCTATTTTTAATATTTATAGAGCAACAAATAATATCCTTGTTTTCCTAGTTAGTTAACATATTTGTGCTACATTTACTAGTTACATCAACATTTTTGTTCTTTTCTGTGCAAGCCGGCAGAAACTAGTATTCAATATAACCCCAAATACAACTCGTATAAATGAGTACCATAGATAATTATTGTCATAGATTCAATTCTTTATCATCAATCATAAAATACCCTAAAATTATAACAATCTTACAGCTTAAAATAAGTTTTTTTTTGTAAAACGTACGTCCCCGAAATCCAAAAAGCGTAGTCAATATAGTCACGACGAAATGTCCGTAAAACGTTCCAACAGACGTAATATGTTACACGAAGTATTTGCACAGTTTCGTACTCATATTTGTTCGCAGATATTTCGACTGTAAATGGAAGTTAAATAGAGCTGAAAAATACTTCGCTGTTTCAATAATATTAAATAAAATCTTCGTGGGGAACGCGAATGAAACAAAAGCTTTAAAACGACATGCCACTGTTAGCAATAAAGTGAATAAGACTTTGAAACCGGGTTAGAGCGATTTTGTTTTCCAAAGGCAATTTCGAATATTTCGCGATCCTAAAACGGTTTCACATATACGAGCTTTATTGCAAGGAGAACTAGGATACTGTTCAAAATTGAAGGAATTTAGTGAACATTTTTTAATTAAAGCAAACTAGAAAAAGGCCTTTGGTGATAGAATTGTGGTTACCACAACGACGCTTACCATAGAGCTACTCACCTACAGCTACTTCAAACCAGCAAAGTTTTAGTAATTCACAATAACATTGTAATACAATTAGATTCAATAACTATATTTAAAAAATTATATTTATATCTCTCAAAAATAGTAGCAAAATATATAATAGAATATACATTTATTTCGTCAAAGTAAACACTATAGTATCTTACATTATAACGTTGTTAAAATTATAACAGGTTTGCATTATATACGCAGTAATACTTGAAAAAATAGCGGCGACCTCAGCATTCAGCGCGGCATCTCTCTTATTTCACTTTATCTCACAGGAAGAGTGCAACATTCTTCTATAGCTACTATTTATATTTGGTAATAGATTAAAGGTCTAACACAGATTATTCCTAGTCAATACAAAATACTTCATTTTTTACAACATTTTTCTCATACAATAAAATCTAGTTTACATATGCCGTTGTCATTCTCTTCACATGAAAAAAATTATTTTCATTATTGTCGTGTTGGTAAAATAAAAAAAATGGTTGTAAAATTTCTGTAAAATATTGTTGAGTTGAGTGCATTACCGAGCTAAAAGGCCTTTCACGCAAAACATTTCCAATCAGCGCCCACGCTACACGTGTATCACTTTTGCCCTTTACAGCGCATCCATAATTCTATTAATAAACTATTCTCGTATGCCTGTTTTAATGGAACTGATACCTACCAAACAACTCACTATAAATGCGAAGGTGTACTTTTTGTGCTCGTGGTCTAGAAGAGATTGGAAATACACGTATCATCGTTTACATTAAATTGCGGTTGATGGATTTAATTCAAATCCATTGGTAAGTAAGTAAGTAAGCAATAGCCCAATGGGTAGTGTGTCGGACTTACGATCGAGAGGTCGTGGGTTCGATCCCCACTCCCCCATTGCA
>DWGW01001819.1:0-10644 GCA_018247775.1 Udranomia orcinus
GCGAAGTGGTTGGCAACGCGAGCCGCGTGCGCCGCGCGCCGCAACCGCACCACGCGCACCGCGTGCTGTGAGTATCCGACTGTCTCCACTGTGTTAACGAGCCACGTGTGTGTGTGTGTGTGGCCCACTGTGTTACCGACCGATGTGTGTACGGTCCACTGTGGGACCGAGCCACGTGTGTGATGACGATTTTTTTAATATTTAATGTCCGTAATAGGTATAAGGTATCTAGAATCTCTGCAAACGCATCAAAGACAATCGCTATTCAATTCGAAATACATACATATAACCTGCCTATGAAACAGAAACAAAACACACGAGTCTAATGGTCAGTAGTCTTTACGTTCATTAGAGCTTCCTATTTGCTCCCCTTTTAAATAAATCATCGCTAACTATCGCCCGAAGGCAGGCATATACCAGTTTTGATTAAGCGTTATCCATTCTGTTGACGGTTGCGGAGTTACCGCCTCAATTACCGCGTGAAGGCACTGGACATTAGCATTCCTGTATTTCTCATATTAAATGAACCTGGAACTATCTGGTGTCCCGACCTATTTGAATATATCCAACATGAACATGTTTCCATGCAGAATATAAATTGTTTTAAGTTCGTTTGATTATTTGGCCTTGCAAACGATAAATATAATGAAAAAGAAATAGATAATGTCATTTAACTTAATGGTAAAAGTTTATCCGAACCGAAATATTGTTAGTATCAGAGGACCATAAGAAAAACAGAATGTAGGTAAATTTGTGATTTACTTTTATCTTCTACAATCATGTTTCAGGACGGACGAGGAGCTGGACGCGACGGCGGCGTGGAAGCGCTCCCACTGGCGCGAGATGCAGTCGATCCTGCGGCGGGAGGGCTCCCACAGAGACGTAGTAGAGTGCTGCCCGTCAGTGCTGGAGATGGTCGCCAAGAAAGGCGGCCGGACACCCACCGGCCTCTACGTAGAACTGTACGAGGACGGTGAGAACAAGCAACGGCTGTACGAGCTCTCCTGCGCTCCGGACGTCGTGGACAAGCCGTGTCGGTTCGTGGACGCGAGACTCTACAACCAGTCGCGGTGCGTGCAGAAGTATTCGTACTCATACGCGCTAGTGCGGTACTCGTCGGGCACGGAGATGCCGCAGCGGCATCGGCCTGAGGGACACTTCTCGGTGCCCGGCTCGGGCGGGTGGTCGATGGACTATGTAATTGTGCGTGCAGGTTGTGAGTGCCAAATAACGCCGCCTAAGCGGAAGACCGCGCATCGGAAGCGGCTGGAGAGGCACAGGCAGAGGAAGAAAAACAAACGGATAGAAGAGGACGATGACACTTGATTCGCTCTGTGCTAGTGCTTACCAGTGGGACTTTGAACAAATTATTGCGGAATCTTCCCGTCTTAGTATTAGTCGGTTGATGTGCCATAGCATTTGTAACTCATACTAAATACATTTTATTGATCACCAAGTTCTTTTGAACTTGTCACAACGTTAATACTTCATTTACAATTTAGAATTTCATATTCATATTAGTTTAATATTGTCTTAAAATCTGTATTTGTAAATCTTATTCCAGCCTAATTTGTTCGTAAGCAGCTGCTATGGCATTTTAACCTTTAACATGTTACCGATGCCATCAAGTCAGGTGTACACTTGGTTGTATATGCAACTATCGGTAGATGTATTTAAATGTATTTATTTTGAAAATTTTCGTCTATTACGCTTCTTGTTGTAGTATTTTGAAGTAATTCTCGATCTTGTACAACTAAAGTGCCTTGCCGTTGTGCCTTACTATTTTTTAGATTGTTGACTCATTCTGTATATTCTTTTATAGATTTTTTGGACTACGACTTTTACCTTCACGTATCTAATACGAATACCAGTGGTATCAAACAAATAATTAATAACGTCATTTAATCAACAGGACAAACATTTTTAATGTCATATTTCGCTATTTATACCGTCTCGTTTCCTTCGGTGACCTCTTCGGCGACATCGTTTAATTAAACGTTCGCCAAATGCTCCATTAGCATCATCATTTATTAGGTTTATGACAAAAATATTAATTTGATTGCTCTATTTTATAATGAAATTCCGCAAAATGTTTCATTTGCCAACATTTTGACTAGGAGTAATTTACATAAATGTCCCATATTCTTAATAGGTACACTTATGTTGAATAAAATTTTAGTTATACAGTTGATTATTTGACGTTCGTGATCAGAAAATCATCGAATGGAAAGAAATTTTATTCAAATATCTTTATCGGCTTTTAAACCTGTCGTATATGTATTTGTCTCTATCAAAAATCAATTTACTTTATTATTAGATCTTAATCTCCTCGGCTAATTCAATGTTTATCATTTAATGCAATATGTAAAGAAAGTTTCTTTCCATCATCATTAATGTTAATAGTTACCGATACTTTTGTCAAAATGAGGCGCAGTTCTTTCTTGGCTTACCTCACTATGTTTTCTATCGTATAAAGATTATACTTAACTGCCAAATTTATAAAACTTTAATTTTGTAACGCATATAATGTACTAAAGCTAGTTACATTCTCACCGAAAGTGATGGATATTATGAAATACTTAATCAATAAACCTAAAATAATAAAAATATAACCTTTAAGACTAATGTCTAATTATAACTAATAGATGTCGATTGACTTTTCTCTTCTCTTGAGATAGACTCAAATGAATGTTAACTCGCCGGTTCCCTCAACAATATTTATATTAATTTCGGATCACGTAGTGAGGTTTCTAAATTCATTCAACTGAATGTAATGCTCTCTTCTCAACATTAAAATTAAGAATATTTATTCAATGATAACAATTTTATAAATAATTTTTGTTATTGTATCGTAACAGTACTTCCTTATTAGGCTTAAGTGCGTCGAGTCAAAGATCTGTATTATTTTCTATTTTGTAATACTTTTATTGTATTTAAAATTAGTACGCTAAGGATTAATTCATTTATTTATACTGTGTAATACGAGGTATTCCGATATTCAGTATAGTATTGTATGTAAAATCGCTTCCATAAATATTGATGTATATAATAACGCAATAGTATTGTGGACTGAGATTATTTTGTGCATTTAAATGTGTCATTGAAACAAAAATTACAATACATTACATTCGAGTAAAACTCCATAGTTTTATACAACGCCATCTGTTGTCGAGTAGTAACCTACGTTATAGCCTAAGTAATCATCACAGATGGCATTAATAACAATAGTATTCGAGCTAACAACATAGCTAACTACTTACAATCACGTAACAGTGCCATGTGTTTTATTTTATAGTAAATTGTGTATAAGTGATTATTCAGAGTAGAAAAGGTTGTAGGAAATAGTCACTTTCTTGTAGTCCGAACCCCAAGGTGGTTAAAATTCGATGTACTTACATGAAATCACGTTAAATTAAACATTAATGTCGAAGAAAATCATTATAAACCCTATAAAAATGTATCACTTCAATTGTATTCAACATTAAACTATAGAAACTCACAACTTTATACCGTTATCATCACAAGTTGATTTTATTCAGCAAAATCTGAAATAGTTCATATAGTTTTTAATATTAAAAACACAATTTTAAATAAAATAAAAACCTGAAATAGAAAATTGTTTTATTCTCAAATATTGAGGTTTAATTAATTTTAACGCATAATGTCTTATTTACAAAAAGTTCAATTAATACACATAAAAGTGCTTCGTCACGAGAAGTATAAATAATAGAAAGTAAAAAATAATGACGGCTCAAACAGGGTGGCGATCTGTAAAACAAACAGTATCTATTTAATTTTAGTAACACTTTTTTATGAAATAGTTTTAAGAAGAACTCCCATAAACTCTTGGTTCACTATTACATCACAAATTCTTGTGCGAACCCAACATTTAAACCTTTTAAATTAAATTTAAACAGTAAGGCCCTATAGGTCAAATTTGAAATACTTCACTAGTACATTTATTGTTCTACAATGTTTTTGAATTAGACGTTAATAGCGACATCTAGTGCTAAGTAGATACATCAAATTGCCTTATGCGTATTTACTCGTAATTTAGTCATGAATTCCCTCAATCTAGAAGAATAAACAATTAATTCATATATTATTAGTGATTATAGACATATATCCTTTACTTAAAAACTAACGCACACAATACTAAAAAGTCAGTATACTAGGAATATATACCCCCTCAAACCAGGCTCAAGGGTTTGTTTTGAGTGGATTCACGTCAAACGTGCGAGCAATGGGGGATCGAACCCACGATATTTCGATTATACGTTCGGTACACTGCCCCTTGGGCTATTGCCGTGTACGAACCAATGTTACTTACCTAAATACATAGTAGTAATATACATGAGCACAAAACCCAAAACGACGGCGATAAATTGGGCGATTCCCGCGCTGCGTCGCCGCTCGTGCCAACGCGCGCGTTCCCTGGGGAGAATCTCGCTCACTGTGACGTACAGAAGGGTTCCGGCTGCCAAAGCCTGGAAAAGGAACAAAGTTGATTTGAGGTAATGACCAGGTCTGACATGACTGTCATTAGAAAGGTCCTGGGTTCTCGATTCGGCGAAATGCTTGAGCAACATAGAGACGACCCTAAGGCCCCAAGGGCGACGAAAGGTGTGAGCGACGAGTACCACTCCCTAAGGCCTCGTGGTCCTGGAGGCCTCGCTATTCACGTATCATTAGCAAGTAGTAGAGACTATTTTATCACAGACTATAGCAAGGATCTGTTATAATATAATACTGAACCTTAACTTACAATCTAACATTCGTTGCTTAAAACTAGGACCAAATTATTAGCCATAATTATTTTATAACTATCGGGTGGGATCTACAAAATCTAGACAATATACCTGCATAATAGGTACGGCCATCGAATCCTGAATCATTCTAACGGTCTCCAGCCCAGCTCCGAGGGCAATGCCACCGACGGAACCTCCGCTGAAGATGAGCACATATAATATATGCACGCACAGTTGACCCGGAGAACTTGCGCAGATCTCAGCACCCAGACAAAAACTGACCACATACTTGTGGCTGGCCACTGCGGCCAGGATCAGTAGCACCTGAAATTTGAAAAAAATTAGAATGTTTTCTTTAGCGATCCAATACCAAGGGCAAGTCTAGTCAACGAATCAGGTGTTTTCGAGAATTCTTGAACATATTCGAGTTTCAAAAGGAAATCTCCAAATCCGATGTGAAACAAATAGTTGAATGTGACGTCATCCTTTTTCCCTATTCAACCTACCCTGGTCAGCTGAACCCCTAACTAGGGGAGGGTGAGTCATGATCCCTATGACCCCCCCTTAGGTTCCGCCCTTGCCCAATTCTTGGCCTTTACTGTCTAAGCTGTTCCTTATCTTACAGGTTATTTAATTGTATAAATGAGAAACGCTGCTACATATATTCTTTGATTTAATTGAAAAATAAGTGGCAATTACTAAAAATCCATAAAAAATCGAAGATTAAAGGAAAATATAAAGATGAACTAAAAATTAGGCGACCAATTGCCATTTGTCTAACAAATGAGGAGGTATAACGTAAAACTGAATACCCAAGATTTGCCGGGAAGAACTACTCACAAACCTACAAACTTACATGCAAACATTGCAAATTAAATACAAGCTTGTAGACATATAATATTATTTGTAATAAACAAAGGTGTTCAACAAAGAACAAAGGCCTCTCCGCTTATCCTAATTTATTCTTCTTTAATTACAAATGATTGTCATTTGAATAATATATTTTTTCGTTAACACTAATTTTAATTTAAAAAATATTAGAACTTAATTTACATTATTAGTTAACCATTAAAACTGTTCTTACAAATATTCGTTTAAATATGTTTATAATATGAATTTCCTTTGCCATCCTTGCAGGGCAGCCAAATCCACCAGGATAGGTTACTTACTTGGGAAGTGCTCTCCTGTAGCCCAATAGCCAATCCCTCCAGCACACTGTGGACGAGTAACGCACACAATAGTCCAATTACTCCAGACGAGCTTTTATTGCACGGCGCAGTGTGGCTCACGTGGCACATCATAGGATTCCCCGCGTCCCCACAACATCGCTCCCTCATCTCCCCATCACTGCACCTTTGGTCTAGAAGACTGGTCGTTTCTCCGCTGCCGTACCCTCCACGAATATTGGGTCTATTACTGCCATGGTGGTGACCAGAAACACCATAGAAGAAGTGGACAATCTCATCTACTAGATACACTAGTAAAAAGCCCACGCACAGCATCAACTCTGCGTAGTCTGGCAGATTCTCTCTGGCTTCTGGAAGCATATGCATCACGGATGTTGATAGAAGAACGCCGCCGCCGAAGCAGAGTAAGCAAGAAATGAATAGAGGGTGCCTTTGTCTTGCTCCGTCTGATACGCCAGCTGGTATCATGCCTGCGAGGAAACTCCCAAATCCAAGAGCGACCATCGCAAGTACCTTCGCTGTTGACAACTCCATTTTTAAACTTAACCGATTTCTTCTTGAAACTTAACTTTCTTTAGTATTTCGTTACAATGTCTATTCTAAAATTTGTTCGAACATCTATTCTAAAAATTGTTCGAACATTAACCTACTGTTATTTTTAATTTATTCCGCACTTATCATTAACGTCATAGACGTATTCACAAAACATTTCATATCATATCAACAATTGTTATCATATCAACGAATGCACTCGCGTCCTGAGGTTTGGACGTTTGCAACTAACATCTGCAGTCGAATAAGTTTATTAATGCACGCTTCCGAACATTTACGTTTCCGTTTTATCTCGTATTTACACGCTCTTATCAGAAACGCCAATGAAATTACGTGTACCGCGATTTGATACGTCGCCGTCTACACTCCACGGCATATCGGAGGGTAATGATAAAAAACGTATAGTGGATACCATGCTAGGTAACATTTATGAAAAACGTCAATTTAATGATAATAAGCCATATTACGGAGACATCAGGTTGGAAATTGAATTATAAAACATTGTGTCTAGATACGTTGGTCCTTTTTGGCAAGATATGTTGGTTGACACGGTTATGACACCGAATTAGGACAAATTAATTCTATTACAATAACTGATTACAAATACAAACAAGATAATATAACAAGGAAACATTGTATTACAGTATAGGTTATCTATCAATTTACTGCTAGACACGAGTAACCTCGCAGAGACTATTTAGGCAAGGTATTTTTCAAGAATTATGGTAAGTGGTCATAGTAGCTCATAAAAATTTGCCCAAAACAAAATGGCATTGCTGTCTCGTCGACACCCATGTTGCTACACGGGGACTTTGGAATTAAAATGCCTCGTTAAATGTTTCTATACCACACCCTTCAGCCTGAAACGCGGTCTAAAAATCCAAAGCCCAAATCTCATGTATGTTACATGTATGTAATGTGTATACATGTATGTAGATTCCCTCGCAACATATTGTGATACTGAAATACTATGACTCAATGTAATGTTTTAACTAAACATTTGCATGTCATAAGATGACTTAGGTTAATGGCTGATAGAAATATAATGTAATTATGAATTATATCAGTTTGAATATTTTATCAAGATTATTCATTGAACTAATTAACAGTCAGCATGTTAAGAATTGAGGATAGCGTCTGATACGTAAATAAATATAGTGATTATCTGGGTGTGTTTTTTCAATTCGTAATACGAGAATTTCACACACATTTCATCCACGCTTAGTAATAATTTTTAACCGACGAAAAAAATGGAAGAGATTCTCAATTCATCACGTACGAGTATATTGTTTTTTTTATAACCATGCATAACTTTTTGCAATTAATTTTGAGAATTTTCAAATTTTTTTTCTTCATTTATTTAACCAACTCTTTGTGCTGTCCATAGTGCCCCACACTGTGAGTTTGACTCTTATTATTATAAAATTGTTCCTAAAAAAAACATTTTCATCTTATCAGGCCACAGATAATACTGAAATTGAACGAAACTTAAATATAAAAGATGACAATAAAAAGACATTTAGATATTGATGTTGATTGCCTCGGAAGTCGTTCCTTTGCTGTGGATTAAGAAAATAAAATGAACGACTTATTACAAAAACATGGATGTGCTAATATTTTCACAATTCCTGAAGGACTGAAGGAACTCATGTCAGATATTTCTCGAGAGGTAAGAATGATAGAACGACATGTTTTTAATGTACGTATTACCTATTTTAATAATCGAATAGGGTATAATTTATGACGAGATTTTGGCAAGTACGTTGAAAATACTAAGTCATTCTTCGCCGCGGGCAACAGCTGGTTAAGTATAATATTAGGTTTTGTATGTCCCTTCCCAGGTTCTTAGAGAACAACCAGCAAAGATATACGACTTCATTGCGAACTATTTATCAGTGCTCATGATGACGCGTGAGCATGGCATCCTTGCTGTCAGAGTCTTGGACGATCTGTGTGATTGTCGTCCGTCTGTCGCGGAGCATCTAGCTGAAATTGGCTTAAATAATGAGCAGGCTGCATTTATAGCTGATATAATTAAAGAAGAAGTTGAAGGATTTCAGCCTTCAAAAGGAAAAGGTAAATGATTAAAGAACACATGACTTAGCACGTAAACATTGAAGTTTATTTATAAATTACACTTTTATAGAAACTGTAAGAGAAGCTCAAATAATAAAGAAGATACTAACAAAGGTGATGCTAGATGAAATGAAAACAGCTAAAGTCTGTCAAGTAACCAGGAATGCTTACCGTGACTACTGGTACAGAAAGAAGCTATTGGAACAGGTAATATAAGTAGAAAATAAAGAATTCTTTCATCATCCAGATGAGATAACCATAAGAGTGATCCCTTTTACGCCCTATCTTTCTCTTCTCTCTCTCACTGAATCTGCGATGAAGATAGGGATATCCGTAGAATCCAATCATGCTAGTCTCATAATAATGTTATATTAATTTGTATTGTCACAACCCATATTAACGCGCTTTTTTTACACCTGCTATTCGCTAAAGAATTTGAAGGTAACCGAGGAGCCATGGGAGATTGCTGCTGAGCGCACTTTACAAATCTACAAAAAAACTAAGCCTTCGTTTAGTGAACTGACTAGAGCTACAGAAAAAATACAGGTACGTCCTAAATACAGTAAATACCTACTTATTTTATTTTTTCAAAGACATTCTCGGCTTAGTAAAATATTCCAAGAGTAGAACGCTTCGATAAAATTTGTCTCCATTACCACACAACCCTCATACCAAAACACAGCAGCAGAATAAAAGGTAACACCAAATGTACCAATATATGTAGTTCGGATATAGTGTTTTACAAATATTTAAAAACATTAAATAATATAAAATGAAAACGAGAACAGGCAGCGTACAGAGGATATCATGTGAGGCGGAATCTTCTGCAACATTTAAAACCTAAGAAGAAAAAGCCAAAAGTCGACCTTGCGGGACCGCCGCTTGACATAGCAGCATCTAGGGAGATTGATTTAGGACCACTTATTGTAAGTTCAAACGTGTTCTATGTATAAACAAAACAAAGACGTTTATTTAAATCCAAACAGCTCTGTTTTGGACCAATTCGGCTTCCTAATACCCGGATATAGTTTAGAGTAAATGATCAGACACTTCATTGCGAACCATGGCGTATTAATATTTGAATTTGTACGACATTCATAAAATAATGCCATCAGTATCCAAATAATGTTTCAGGACATTAAAGTTCGCGAAGATGACGTAAGCGTGATGTTTGATGAGCACACCACTCAGAAACTTGGTTTACTGTATAATCCTCAATCGGATATCACCCACGTTAACGTTGAATCTGATGGCGAGGAGGATGAAAACCAGCAAAAATCAGCAGGCCACGTTATGGTACTGGAACCTACAAAAAGTGTTCTGCCACAAACTCCAACGTCTACATCAGAAGGTTGGATAGACCGTCGTCGGATTAGAAATACAACTTATGCTCAGGATTATTCATCTGAAGGTTTTCAACTATGTTTATTATTGACACGAGCCATACATGCTTAAAATTTTTTTTTTGAGTCAAAACTAAATTTCGCGTTTATTTTACCCGAATCACAGAGCTTAAGCAATGATTGAAATGGTTTTTTTTAAATTTTAGATGGACCTCATAAAATCCGCATACCAGGCATCGTTCCAGAATCCATCTCAAGACAAAGTCGTCTACTGAATCAAGAGCAATCTCATCACGCAATTTCTTTTGCTGATGTACGTATCCATCTGCTATATTTATTCACAGTAAAGTTAAGATTTTTGTCAGTAATACGCCGTGAAATAAATTCCATATCACACATTAAATACTATGATATACAATTGTTATATTATAATATTTAGGTGCATCATCTGTTGTATATTATTTAAGTTAGAAAAAAAAACTATATTATATACATTATATATCTTTATTTTCTAATAAACGCAAATTTAATTGAAATACATGTTGCTATTGTGCATTCTATAAGTACCTCTACACAGCCCAGGTTCGCTCCTGTATGGAGTATTGTTCGCATCTTTGGGATGGCTCTACCCGCTACCAGCTCGAAGCCCTAGATGCTATCTATAGACGCGCCAGAAGACTTGTTGGTGACGAAACGCTCACGACGGGTCGGCTTCAAAGCCTTGAACACCGCCGCCTA
>DWGW01001820.1:0-10642 GCA_018247775.1 Udranomia orcinus
ACTGAAATTATTAATTTCAAAATAATGAATAAGTTTATTTTTACAATCATTAGTTAATTAGACGAAACAAGCAGAATAAAATAATTTTAATTACTGGTATATGGCGACGACTTTGTTCAGTAGGTACTATAAAATGGCACTATCAAAAATTAGTTAATACTCTATATGTTTATTTTCACATGCTTCAATTTAATACTTAATATTTACTTATCAGTAAATATTTTTTTCATTCTGGTCAATCTAATCAGTTGCCGTTGTAGGTATTTTTACGATTTCGCACATAAAAATCTCATTAATTTAATCGATTTTTACTCGAAGTAATTTTAGATTCGCCACGATTACTGTATAATATGTTTTATTATATTATATTACTCCGAATTCTAAAAGCTTACTATTGTATTACATTTTCGACTTTATTAATGTTAAATAATTAATGATGAAGCACAAACAGTAAACTAATGACTCATGAAGGGACCGTACCTAATGATCACATCATCCGTAATACGGTCATGACTTAACGATTTACAAAAAATAGTCATGACGTAACGAATGAATGAAGAATATTTCTAGGTATATACTTATATAGTAACGCAAGAAGACGATAGCATGCGACATTTCGGCCACAATTAATAACTTTACGACATATAGGTATTTCTAGATAAGATTTTCTTTAATCCAGATTAAAACTTTGGCGTTTAATTCATATAAGAAAAGTAGTGCATTTACAAATAGTAAATTACTTGTGTATGGTCTCAGCGTCGATACAGTTACATTACTTCGTTATACTGTTACTCTTCCTTATGATTAAAGTTCTTAGTTTATAAATTACGTTTCAAGCACTAGCATTCTAGCTAAATCTAAGTCACCTGCTTGTAATACAATCTTAAACGATAAGATATCTAACCAAGATTGATACAAGGGCAACAGGGCGAGTAAGCGAATTTATTGTTCTGTATAAACAAAGTGATTCATTATTTTCAGATCTAGGCAACACAAACGTAGTAGTCTCATAGTGAAAATCGATAATTTCTTACTTATACTAAAATCTATTTTAATTTTAGGTCTGCATAATAGTAAATAAATTAAAAGTATTTTTTATCTTTTCTATAATATAATCAGAAATCATAGCTCATGTAAACTGTAGGTACAGTCAGTCTATAAAAATTCATGGACATGAGGTAAGTAGAGATCTAAAGATATAAGAAGAGGGTTTGTAAATGTAACTCATCCCCACTTAACATTACGTGAGAAATTGATTTTTATTTTTAATTAAAGCATCACATCACTATTCTTCTTCATTAGTAGGTACCTTATTTTTATGTAAACTTAAAAACGTGTTAATTAGACTTGTCAATCACAAGTGAACTTTCACGGTCTCTTAAATAATTTACGACAGGCAAGGCAATTTTTGTGAATGTTAAATTTACTATTAAATTACTTTTGGACTACTTTTAACATATCTAGATACAATTTAGTTGTGTTTTCAAGTGTATTGGTAATCATTAATCAATTTGTATTTAAAAAAATATTTACAATTGTCCTATCTATGTACCAATAAAACAAATACCTACATAAATTGAATTAAAATTGCACACATAACTGAATGCTTACGTAATAAATGCAAGGATAAGTTCAGACTAGCGACGACAGGCAAATGATGATATCAGCATTCAAAATATTCAAAGTCGTGGCGTAGAGGGCGTAGGCGACGAGATCGTGCCTAATTTGAACTTAAATACCAACACAAAAATACTTATCACTTCATTGTAAGCATCCTCGACTTTCACAGAGTTTAAAATAGATTTATCATTGGACAAGTTTGTAGGTTTTTAGAACGATTTGCGGCTTTTGTTGTATTATGTATTAACAATTACGTAGTATTCTATCCTCATCGTTAATTTGGTATAATTTTCTTGATAAATCTGCGAAATTGGATGCTCTAAAGCCATCCCCAAAAACTGTAATTTCCAATAAATTCCAGTAATTAAATTATTGATTTTGTGTACAGTCTCATAGGTATCTCTTAATGAAACATCGCAGATTCAAACAACTGTCGGTTTAGGTGTGCATAAGTAAGGTACATGACGATTATACAAAATATCGATTCACTGATAGTCCAAACCTGTATACTCATTCAAGGTCACGAGTCGATTTGCTCCTTTCATCATCAAATATTACTGTACTGCTAAGTTTAAACGATCTTCCACATGTATATAGGATATATAATTTAATCATGACCTTTAAAGAACTTGAAGAAGACAGACAATATTTTGGCGTTAAAAATTTTGTGACCAACATAAAAATCGACTAAAATTCTAGTATTAGTCATTGGGAATAGAAAGCATAATAAATCCTTTTGATACATTTCGATGATATCGTTTTGTATGACACAACTGCTTCGACGAAAGACCAGATTTCATCGGTGGATGTAATATATCAAAATTATGTAAACAGCGGAAAATGTAAGTATCTTATAAAGTAAAATCTTACCGTGCCTTTTAATCAAATATCAGACCGACTTTTTGCGACACCCATGATCATTAATGTTAACGAGATAATAATAACGCCTTAATCTTAACACCTTCAGTTTGAACTGAATAACTTAGGAACATTCCGTATAAGGCAGGGCTGTAAGGTTGTTATTATTGCTACGGGGGAGTGAATTGCGCCTCCGCATATGCCTCTACTTGTCTACTTCCTCAACGAGGTGCCTCGACCCCCACCGCACTCCTACCCGAAGTCTCAAACACCTACCTACTGACCTCCATGGCATCAAAAGCTTTCTCAGCAACAACATGCAACTCATGTGACCTCGATAACTTAAATGCACAAACATACTCGGACTGGTACACATCTACTGTATAGATGTACCTACTGCTACTGGAGGTTTACACAACCTGTGTGGGCAACACAAGACGTCATACGTAACAAAATACGCTACAAAATAGGCACAGGCATCATTAGTAAATATTAAACGAGTAATAATTTTTACATTTAAATAATAATATAGGAGTGTCCTCTCCATACAATAAATAAGCCGCGCAGTTTAAATTAATAACTCAAAGTCGTTACCTATTGCCTGAATGCAAATTAACAAAATTAGCACTATCTGTCTAAACAATAGCGCCGTGTTCACTCACCAATTGTACAATTTTTAGGATGCCAGGCGGCGTTTTGAAATATTCTACGTTGATTTTTATCCAGTCTAGCGCTCCGCCCTGTTGCTGCTGGGGCGGCTGCTGCTGCGTGGACTTGTTGTGATCCACGGTGACGACCGTCTCGGGTGCCATCATCCTCTAATTTTATCCTTTAGTATGAAGAAAAATAGTTTTGTAAATATGCACGAACACTAGCACTGGAAACCTTAGCACACTAAAGACGCGTGAAACATTTTCGGCCGGCGGCAGCGAGCGTAGTTGAGTTCGTACGACGCGCAACTGAAGAATGGCGGGGAAGTGGAATGTGTGGCGACCGTCGCTCGTCGCGCTACAAAACGTGCGACCACAGTGACGGCACCTCCTCGCTAGTCGAACGATGACGAAATGTTGTAGATATAATACAAACAAGCATTAACTTACCTGTTTGAGTCAATATCTATCTCTTTATTTATTTACGAATACTACGATTAATTGTTTGCAGTACTATTAACACTATAAAGTAAGGTTTAAGTTTCCAGATAACTATGCTTGCGTCCCGTTTTAGTATACTGATTTCATAAGGCTATCCCTTTCTAACAGACTTCCCCACCATCTTAACGTTCATAATTTATTTAATCTGCTCATCTCTAATTCAATTCAAACTAAATATGGTAGAAATTAAGCTCAAATATTACGGTATTAATGGAAGGTAGATAGGCGCTAAAATGCTGCATAATGCATCAGAAGAAGAAAAAAGAAAGGAAGCAAGAACGTGACCAAAAGTTCTAGAGACTGTAACTTTCTGTATGAAGCGGGTTGCATGAATGAACCAGTAGCCAGAAGCAACCTAAAACTAACTCAAAAATGGGCAAGGAATTTTCCCCGAACCACAACTTACAATACTGAGTTCAACCTGTGGAAAAGGCTGAATGAAAAAAAAAGATGGCATAATAAAAATAAAAGATACCCTCAATATACTTACTTCGCACACCTTACGCCTCCTACTTCTGCTACAACTTCATCATTGACATTCCATTCCAGAATAACCTGTGGGTAATGCTAAAGTAACCGCTCAACCGTTTTAAAACAAACTATTGAATTTAATTAATAGGCACAACCTTCTATTGGTATTATACTATTTTAGGCTCTAAAAAACTAGTATTTGTTGAAATGTCTTCTTCACTTCCCCGAGAATACTCCAGTCACAAAGAAGTCAAGAGGATCCAGAATTGACTTTGAATTGTAGTACATAACAAAATTATTAACTTTCTCTGTATTTTATCAATGTTAAAATGCCAAAATATGTCGCTATCACTTTTACCCTTTTTATCATGTATCTTGCAGATTATCAGTCTGTACTGTACTGGTTGTGATAAGACCTTTGATATTTAATGATACTTTGCTATATATATACTTATTGTCATATCTCTCCACGGACTTTCCGTCCAACAAAACATAGACAAAAATAAGCTAATATTTGTCCTCGAACTCGTCTGTATGAAATCAAAAATATATTATTGAAGACCCCAAGCATCTTGCCAATGTCTTTGAAACTAGCCTTAAAAGCTTTGAAGTGCCAAGTCAAGAATATCTATTCTTTTAAGTCTAAGTCTATAAGCGCATTTTGACTAATAATTCTTAATTTATTTTAGCTGTTTTACAAATGCTGTTTTACGAATGCATAAATAATATACGGGAATAACATTTTCAGCGAACAGATAATAATCGTGTTCTCCGATAAGTGGAGTTGACCCGTAACCGATAAAGAGATCCTTGAGACCGGTTTAAGGATATTTTTGTAGTTGTGTTAAAGTTGAAAAAAATACATAATTGTTGATGAAAATAGAACTTTCTAGAAGACACAAGCCTGCACGTTTACCGCAGAATAATTGCTTTTATATCTCGTGTGACTCAGTACCGAGATCATCTGGAGAACAAAGCTACGATGATCTCAAAGAAACCAGAGGTCCTCAACAGAGCGAAACAGTACCTACTTCACAGCGGGACAGCTACTTTTATATAAAGCTTAACTGAGGCCTAACTTGGAGTACTGATCGCATCTCTGAGCGGAGGCACAACAGTAACAGCTCAACCCATTTAACTCGGTACGGAGACATGTTATGATCCGAATAATCAACATCCAAACATTCGAACTTTCCCCATGGAATGCTCCAAACTATTTGACTCGATGCTAACGTTGTTCTATGCACCACATTCATTCCATCTGCATCAACTTGAACCATGGTGGTGCTCAATTGTCCGATTTGGTTCCTTTCATTCCTATGCCTTGATTGTATTGTTGACCATGATTATCATGGGCATGGTCATGATCATAAGATATCCAAAAACCACATCCACAAAAATGCTCTCCATGCATTTGCGATGCATTGGCATGAATGTATGTAGTGTTGCAACAGTCCATTCTTTGATAAATTGCTTAACAGACAAACTGTAGAAATACAAGGATAAATAAGGTTATGGAATTAATTACAAATAAGATATGCTGTTCTAACATTAGGCATAGGTTTCCGAACCTATAAAGCTAGGTAGGGTCTAAGGACTGTGATAGATAGATGATATGGACTACCTGACGCCAGGCAATCGGCACGCTTACTCTTGTAACAAAATCATGCTAATAATTATAATATTAAACGATCGTAATACCTCTACGTATTTCAATAACCAATTGTAGTAATGTCGTCATGTCTGATTAAACTGCCTCGAAGTTGAATCAGGTGCAAACTGTCAGCAAAATTTATAATTAAATATATACTTGTTATTAAACAGAATGAAGTAATATGAATAAATACCGCAAATACTTTGTTCTTGATACTTCTAGTTTGCCCTTGTTGAAATGTGAATCTTTGTGGTTTTTGTAACATTGTTTAGGTACTATATTTTACGATGCGCATGTAACCTGATATAAAATGTGAGGTACTACTGTTCAATGTTTATTTAAAAAACCATTGATAAAAATAAATTTATGTTTACATGTTACTTATCCATTGTTAATAATAATAATAAATACAAAATGTTTTTAATCACCCGAATATTCGCTGCCAAAAGTTTCAAGTCATTAGCCAGGTTATTTTAATCGATCACAAAATTCCACCAGTTCAATGAACACGTATACTAAAACGTGGTAAAATAGTTCATACTAGTGGATGTCGGGTTATATTGATAATAATTAAATTGATGATAATCCATTCTAAATATTGATACAGGAATGTTCGAAGCACTTGGGCAATTTCGAAAATTATTCTCTACCCGTATTTATTATATTACATTGGTTTATTTAAATGACTAGCTGAGATCAGCGAATTCGTCTGCTTTTCTGTCCAGGGGAAAAAACATGTGATTATGTTTTATATAGGAATTGAAAGGTAAAAAACCGAAACCCACTTATGTAAAACAGAATCAACCCACACATTTTTGTAAATTGTAAATTTTTTTGGTTATTTTTAATAAAATCTATTGACAATATTGCACAAAATAATTTGTACTATGTATACAAATATTATTGTTGAAAATCATCAACATTTTTAATAGAAACAAGAGGAAACTCGTTAGTTCCTGTTTGCATAAATGGGTAGAATTAAGGTTGTAACGCTACCCGGACATAACCAGACCCCCGAAAAGGCCTATAGCCCAACGGCCATTGTACCGTCTCATATATTTTCAATGCATTTTAATGATACAATTTGCCTATACAGTTAAAGGGAAACATGTAGCGTTTCCCTTTAACTGTATAGGCAAATTGTTAAATGCTTAGTTTTAAAAATATAATTGAATAAAGAATAATACTGTACTGATTAATTTCGTAATTACTAATATTTTTTTTACAATATATGTGATAGATTTAAATGGTATGATTGTAGATTATCCTTAGATATATTACCATCGCGACTTTTTTGTATATCTTCCTAAGATTGATTTTTCTCTTGTGTTGTTTGATTTACCTTAAATCCTTTAACCAGCACACGAAACATTGACAATGTAAGCACACAAAAATGTTTTTTTACAAAATTATATGACAAATCTTTGAAATTCTCTGCTTGTCTCTATATTAATATTCATGCTTGAAAATCTTAATTGACTCACCAACATTTTGCGACACACTATTTTAAAACATCTCACAACAAGCCCATTCTCTTTTATGCTGCTTTGTAATATAATAAGCTATATAATAAAGAAGATAAAGATAAAGTAGATGATTAGTATAGTTGTAGATTCTAATATTTTTATTTTGAAAGCATACAAGGCTATGGACTACTGACTATAAATAAAACAAAATATAAGTTTTCATGAGTGTAATCTTAGAAAAAGAAACCTAGGATCTTCCCTCCAAGGTGTTTCCTTCTGGCTTCTTCATGGTCCATGATACCACCACTGGTGGTAAGCACAAGGTATCTGGAAAGGACAAAAACAGATAATATTAAAATATTAAATTGTAATACAGTTACGAAGATAATATACATAGATTATTGTAATTTCCAGAATAAAATTTAACTTAATTAATGAAATGATTTATTTACAATGTCAACAATTAATATGAGAATAAGTTAGAGAACAATTTGTCTATCAAAACAACACTATCAGATGTAACAAAAAATCTATTTTACTCTATATCAGAGATCACCAACCGGTCGATACAACTTTGTAGAGTCAACGATTACAACAAGCCAAAAATGTAAACTTTTATTTTGAAAACTTGAAATATGTTAAACTAATATATTTCTATTTAAAATTTCAAGTATGTAATTGGTATAAATTTCATTGGAAGATTTTGCACCTTTAGGACGAACACGACAATTCAAAAAATTTATTTTTGAGTTACGATCATAAAAAGACTATATACGATCATATCTATCATTTCGTAAAAAATAATTAGTTTCGATATTGCTGCTTTGTTCCGTTCCAGCCTATAGATATGATTGTATAAAGTCTTTTAACAAACGTAACTGGAAAAATTTTTTTTGAAATGTGTTGTTTTCTTCCTGTAGGTGCAATTTGTCCACAATAGCACTAACAATGTTACCAAGTGAGTAACATCTAACTGTACCATAGTGTTTACTGTAGCACAACGTATCAGATGACAACCAACATGAACTATTGGCGATTCGCGGTAGTTGTGCGACTGATCACATAATAATATAATGGGCAACACATCCAAATAAAAGTAATTTCGGAGAGGACTTCAAAGGATAAATCTTTGTTGATATAGATGTGTTTAGATGGTAAATGCAAACCTAATTAATATATTTAATCACAACGATAAAAAAGAAACTATGAGTTACAGATTCAATGATTACATCAAAACATTGTTCTTATAATATTATCATAGTTCTTAAGCAAAAATTTGTACAAGTCCTTATCCTTCCAAGGATTGCATTGTTGTTAAGAAAATTGAATGGAACCAGTATGAATTGAAATATAGTACCATATAATCAGATATTTATAAAAACATGGAGAAAAATTGTGAAGAATAAATGAAGGATAATACTAAACAATACTTTGGTGGTTTTTATTGCAAGTGTATAGTGAAATATAATGTGGACATGGTATATGAAATTGATGAATTAGGTATAAATGCTAAAGAATAAACTTTTGATTGTTTATTTAAGTGCTTGTTTTGTATGTTTAGGTTACAAAACCTTCTTGGTAAGGTCTGTAGAAACATGACAATGAATGTAAGACTCACCCAAACTGTCGAGATGGTAACAGGTTAGTCCACCTCTCGATATCATTGATTGGTACATCAAAGCGAGGTGATATAACTCCACATTTATTTAATCTGCCTGTGAGGTTGACGACAATTTTGCCAGCTCTGTGGTCGTCCACAATTTCGAATTCACCAATATAACCGTGCTTCATCATCACTGTTAGAAACTTGACGATAACTTTGGAGCACGGCCGAATGAGCACTTGCCGTTTGCCCCGCTTTTCGGCATTGTGAATTGATTTGAGGGCATCACTCAATACGTTCATACGCACCATGGCTGAAATAAATTTGAAAGTAAAGATAAATGATGTTCGCTTTTAGCACGAGAGGTTGTCAAAACATTACAACAAGATAGGTTATTTATTCACTTAGTCACTGAAAAACTCCCAAAAGACACAAAATAATATTGGTAAGCTTATGCACATAAACCACGGTCACTGAAATTACTACTTATTTACAATAATCTTCAGTAAAATCATTGATTACCTAGGATTTAAAACCCGCCTCAACGATCCAGAATGACAGGTTAACCCAAAAGAGAAAGAAAGCAAAATTATAGAGCATTCATTCCTACAATCATTCATTCAACCTATGACAGTTTTATTTCCATTCAATTCCACATTCCACACAGTAACAAAAAATAACATTATCTATGCGCACACACTGTCCTTTATGAGAAGTAGAGATTCCTAAAAAATATTTATAAATTCGATTCTAACCCGTAGCCGTGATATATATATTTTATACTGTAAACTAAATAAATAGTATCTAAAAGAGGGAAACTTTTCGCGGCCAAGTTTCCGGAATTTTTTAGTCAAAACCGAAATTAAGGTCAAAACTAGATTTTTTTGACTGAAAGAAACCGAAGCCGAAATTTCGGTCGGCCCCACAAAATAACCATAGTAACAAAGAAATAATTTTGTATTTCGGCAACATTGGCACCATTAGTGTTTAACAGAACGAATGAATGATTTGATTGAAGGCATGGCAAAGCAGGAGCTTTTCTCTGATATTTATCAAAGAGTGACAATGGGTGACATTGACATGACAATAAAGATTTCTAAACGAATACAGACTCCTAAATTAAATAGTTTCCGATCGTCGCTGATAATTTACGTTAGCTAGTATAACAAAATTATACTACCTATACGTATTGTTTTCCGATTTTATTTGAGAGTTTGGTTTTTAACTTTTTAGGAATACGAAAAAGGGTTACGTGCTCAATTCTCAAAATATTTTGAACGATAGTAAACAGGCTACCACGAATGAGGGAGAAAAAATAAATCTTATATTGACTATGTATTTAAACTTTACTTTACCAACAGAATGTTTGTGTCAAAAGCTAACATATATACTCGTTGTAATAGGACTACTCCTTCTAACTCAATCTAGCATTCCTTCGTCAGAAAAGGAAATTTTCTAAATTTCGCGACCCCGTTCCTATGCCCTCTGAATATCCTGATGTCTTTTATTTAATCCGTCCACGTAGCCGTAGGTCCAAATGAAACCTAGAGTTAGGGACCACGTATTTCAACACTGGCAATGTACATTGCTGATGTTACCAAACAAACAAACCTGACAAATTGGGGATATATCTTACATAATGTTTCTAATTCTAAAGGGTTTATTCATTGATTCACAAATCTATATTTATATTCTTAGGTTTTCAGAACTCTTACACATTTTGATAGACATTTTCGTAACTTGTCACTTGCACTTTGTGCGTCAATACCAACATTCAAAACGAATTCGATACTAATGTCATTTATCATTTTGCTATAGC
>DWGW01001821.1:0-10641 GCA_018247775.1 Udranomia orcinus
CGAAATGTTCTTCAAATTATTTTATTTACCGAGTCTATATTTTTGTAAGATGTTATAATTTTTCCTATTACATTTATACTACACAAGCGTCTAACACTCGCATGGTACTCACAAAGACCAATGACCAAATAACATACTAATTATCGCGAGTACATCGTACTCTTAATGTGATGTCATCTACACGCCTTTGTTTGAGCCCCATGGGGGAACATTCAGTATGCAAAACAGGGTGCAACACCAGCAATTTTCTCAACTGGGCTTCAGTATACAATTAAGGTGTTCTCACGGTGCGTGAGTCAGCTGGAGCTAGCGCTAGCAAGGTCTGCTCGCTTAAGCAATTGTGCGTACGTGTTAACGATGTGAATACTCGCAACTGGGCCGCGAAATCTGTAAGGGCATTACGTTTAGACCTTAGAATGAATAGATGTGTTCATGTACATGCCTTGGCCTTGATCTCACTGACTCTATCTTACTCGTAAACAAACAAAATAATTTATATTGTTCGGTGGAGTTTGTTAGAAAAGATATATTGGCCAAAGGATAAAACAAGATTTTTCTAGCTTTTATCATTAAAATGGGATTAAAAGGGTTGTAAAGCAAACTCACGTTCATATCTATAATGTTTATTCTGTTTACTCTTAACCGAGCATGCCGTTCAAATGAGTCAAAAAGGTTTAGGAGTATAAGTTATTCAAATTTTGATACGGTTATGGAACACTATACATACATATAGGGATGATTTGAATAATATCATGTGTCAATATATTAATTCAAAAATATCATTTTCACCAATTACTTGCTCCGCTTATAGACTAGACAATTAACTAGCAGTGGTGAGTTAAAATTCTCATGAGATTGGTCTTATTTGATAGCCATATGGACCATATAAATGGATTTTTCTTGTCTACAAAATTCTTGGAGACAACAAGAATCCATCCATGAATACCTTATTCCTTCTTATTCTCAGAGTTTTATCTTTTTTTCGGAAGAATACAGACGACTGCTCTCCTGCGGCGATTTTGTCAGCAATATATAATATCGACGCTTATTTGTAACTAATAATAAATTAGTTTTCATATGTAATTTCATACATACATCATAAGTATACCATATATATGAAATCGTTACCTTACGTGAGAATATGCGATAATTCTTACATTTATTTTATTGATTTAACTTCACCCCCAGCTTAGCTCGTTTTGATGGTAATAATATTTTTTTATCTCTTAGAAACATTTTTTTTTCTTGACTTGCCCGGAATACTTTTTGTTGTTATGGATGTAAACATAGAATATCTAGGTTAAAAGGCTAAGTGATTGTTATTATAATATGTGGTATGAGATACCCAATTTAACTTTAACCATTGTGACAAAATCTTCAGTATTCATTTTTGAGTTTTGTGCATTATGACAAACATGCATTTAATAAAACAAGGCTTGGAACAAGCCAACGTGCATGGTTACGCAAACACGGGCTGGCTTGTTGGTAAACAAGCCTCCAACGGCTTCAACGTTGAACGCTTCCCGCTCAAGTTTAATGCCAATGTCACCTTTCCACTCCGCGGCGTATGACGTTGTGGACGTAATCATGAACTAGAATAGTATACCTTCCAGTTTATAAATGCACGCCACCCTACTAAACAAAACCATATTTATGTGTGAAAGCGTATTTATTAACAAAGAATAATCATACGTGTTGAATTGATAAACTCCTCTTTTTTTGAAGTCGGTTAACAACTATTAACTTGTATGTTTTTAGGCTATTTTTCTTTAAACTCAGACTAGATTAGTCCGAGCACTCATTGGTAAAATAATAGGGCGATCTGTCATGTTTAGAAATTTATATAGCGAATGCACGATTGTATAACTTGTATAAGTTAGTTACTTATACACTGGTTGGTTATCATAACTAGCAGTTTGCGTCATTTGTTCTTTTCATCAAAATATTATTGATTAATAAAAAGTTTCATTGTGTGGTTAAAGACTTTGGAGAGGCATACAGTTTTAGACTAGAAGATGTATACATGTTAGGTTTGTGTAGACGTCGGATTATATGCAAATTTGTTAAATAATTTGTTAATTAATGTTAAATAATAATATCATATTAGGTGTATCATGTTTATACTCATTATCAGTATTTTGAACTTGAATATTTCGTGTATATTCACCCCTTTTCCTGCATATCTCGTTTTTTCCATCCCTTAAAAATATTCTTTGGACAGACAGACACTGATTTCTGTGCCCCTGACAATGTGTATTACAATAATCAGTAGTGATGATGCTGGTAAGTAACGACCAAATTCTACCTTTTTACCATGATAAATGCATCGATGATAAATGAACAAACGAAGAGTCAGACAGACAAACAGAATCTTAAAATATCATATTTCAAAGCGGCATAACAGGATCGTTCGTCGAGATCAATGAACTACTTAAATTTACTCAGCGCTGCGTTGTTATTTTTATAAGTCGTATTTGACTTGCACTGCTTGAAATAATGTATGTGTCATTACATCGCACATATCTTCGAAAATCAACATGTAACTAAAATAAAGTAACCAAAAAAGCTGTAGCGATCTATAATCTGTGGTACGCAATTTTATTTTTATACTATATTTAATTATATATATAGCAACCGGGCCTATATCCACCTAAGTCCACCTGATGGTAACTCAATCATATACATACATACATCAATCATACGCAGACATGATTCAAGCTCTGTGATAAATGTGTAGCCGTCCCAGAGAACTGAATAGGTAGTAACTCTGTCGTACCAAACCCTTAAAACCAGAATAAAATAGCCCGAACTCTACTTTTATAGAGCAGAAATGATAATGATGCTAGTGCCTACGGAAACGAACTGTGAAAGGTTGTCTCACCTTCCAATTCAATTCAACAATAAACAAATCCGTATTGACCTTTATAAAAGATATCTATTATAATAATCTGCAGAACGAAATTATTGTCACTTTTGTTCTTGTAATTTTTTTGTGTATAAATTTGTCTTTATTTCTCTTTTTAATTAAATTTTGTAGTTGTAGCTCGTGAATAAATGATGTTCTATTCTATTCTAATAAGATCTTAAGTTCTGATGATAATGATGAGCCGGCGTGTGGGTAATGTTTAAGTAAATATGCAAACATGCAGTGGACATTCAAATTTGCGTATACCATAGCGACTACGTATAAATAAATGTAAAATCGGGGTTAGCTAACGTGATTTGTCGCGGAATTCGGCCAATACGGTATAGCACGTGCGTAAAATGCGCGCAGAATATGTGACTGTGCTCCACAAAAGAGAAACCGTCTTGGAATCTTTCCGACATATATGGGACATGTGGTCAGTGAAAATAATCTATGAATTACATATGTAGGTATTGTCTTTCTTTCAATAAGGTAAGGTAGCATAGACACATTTAGTTCTCGTTTTTGAAAAAATGTAAATTGCAAATTGAATAAAGTTCTGAATGAATATAATCATACATGTATTTGCGTTAAAAATGCACAACACACCAAAGCTATAAAACCCAATAGTAATAACACGCTACAATTCAAACACACCAATGAAATATTCAGCAGCTATTAGCTATAACATACATTTTTAAATCGAACTGTCATTAGAAACAGCTATACCTAAGCTATAACGTATAGCAACTTTATCTATCGCTTCACTTCATATGTATACACAATTATTATAAAGCTTTGATGTTGCCGCAGGTAAATCACAAAAAGTTCGCCCACAAAAATACTGCCGATATTATTTAATAGAACGTTGCACGCAAAATTCTATTACAGGCTTAAATTGCTACCTGTTTGTATAACAACGGACAAAAAATTAGGATCACATCATACTTGGAAAACCTAAAGTAATTATAGGTTTTTAAAGATATATTTATAGGAGTAACAGTAAAAATCTTAAGATCGTAAATAAACAATTAGAATCGTATATTTTTAAAATCAAAAATGTTGTTATTGCATAATGAGATAAGAATCTATTTATAATAGAGGTGGATCGTTTTTTTTGCGAGTATATTTTGTTAGAACGGGAAGTTTTTACGTAAATTTTCATAAGCAACTGGCGTAACGAGCTTTGATCATAACGAAGTATGACAAAGAACAGCCTGACCACAATAGCGTGAAGCGGACAGTTTAATCGTTGGCTAATCTGCGCCGAGACTTCATGTTCTTGAATGGAAGCCCGCGGATAATAACTCGAGTCGTTCCACCGTGATCGGATCGGATAAGATAAAGTCATTGACACTCATCAGTTTTGACGAAGAAAGATGGTATATGTTAATTTGTATGCCTCATATTATTGGCAACGCTGCATATCATCTGTTGATTTTGATTGCCTTTTATAACTTAACTTTTTTATTAAAAAGAACATTGTGATCGAACTCCCGTTATTATGAGTTTAAAAATATATCAGGTGAGTCATATTCAGACCATAGACAAATAATTTTTATAAAAACAAAGTGTATGCATTTATAAATGTGCGTGACCAATTAACTATGGAAAAAAAATAGTATTGAAATGAGCTTTGAAAAAATGTATAATATATTTTGGTTCTAGCTTTATTTTTAGATTGCTTAATTAGCAATAAAAAAGATCAATTTGATTTAAGCTTACGTTACGCTTAGCTTCCTACTCGTCGGCGGTGAGACCAGTTTCCAATGGCTTGTTTCCTGCTGCCAACATGAACGAGCCTCCGTGTCACGAGCACTGGCCTCAGCTGGAGTCGAGTCCGTGAGACCTATTGGCCTCGACTGTGACGTCATGCGAGTAATTGAGCTATTACTCGATCTACGTGCATGTTACGTTAACATATGTAACGTTGTGCTGGGTTAATGACAAATTTGTAAAAAGATATAAGGTTTTGGTTTAAATCTTATTCAGAATTTTTTTATGATGAATGAATAGATATTGTATGATATTCTTTAACTACATATTATTCCATATACAAGCATCATTTAACCAACAAAATATTCAGGATGTTTCATAAATAATTGGTTCTAATTGTTATTGATTATGATAATTTTGTCTCACTTACTAAAAAGCGAGAACAAACTATGATAATCATGACCAAATTTTATTATATAAATAAAACTGTGTTAAAGTAAAATTAAAATAATGACACTGCTGTTCATACTTCACGAGGATGTGAAAAAAGAGATGACTGACCTTACGTCTTTGTTTAACAATAACAAATCATAGAATAAATTAACAAACTCCAAGCAATAATAATTTAAAACAAGTGATTCATTGAACACATCACACCAAGTTCAATACGTACATCATTTTTCTCGACAACAACTTAGATTCTCGTAAGTAACTGTAACATTGGAACAATAGGTGCGTGACGTAAATTCGTGAAAAAGTGCAGTCGGAGTGAATGCAGCGCGTTGGCTGGTTACCGCACTCATGGTAATTGTATGAGCGGCATTTACATTGAATAGCTAACAGTTGCTGTCTGAACGCATCTTAACTTAACAGTAGAAGTAAGTTGAGCTTTACATAATCCCCTTCCATTCTGTAAAGTCTCCAATTAGGATCACTATAGTAAAGGGATACATAGAATGACAATTCGGGTGGAAACCTATGCTAAAACGCATAACATGTCCAAATGCTCACATATAATCGCATTTGTTATACCTCTACGCGTGTTCACAGGGAAAAGCCAAATCAAATAACATATAAATTGATCAAAAAGAGAATCCTGAGCGCTTGTATGTTTAACCCAAGCGCTTACAATAAACAGTATGAAGTAGATTTTCTCGCATAAATGCTTGAGACTTCTCTGTATAGTAAAGGCAATTGACACACACCTATGTATACAAACGCCCACATCAAATAGTATGAAGATTTTCTCAGGCAGGTTCAATGTTCAATTCAAAGCTCCCTCAAGAGCATGCAATTATTCATTTGCGAAGTATCAAATGTATTAAAGCATATTATATGTGCCACAGCATGATTGAATGTACGAAATAACCGTAATAGATTTTTCTTAATGTATGTTTTTGGGTGGAGAATAATATACAGTCTCTCGTATCTCCCTCTATCTTTCCCCATTGTGAGCTATGCCTAAGAGGTAAACATAACCATTGCGGACTTTTTATAAACTCTTTTAAGGTGTAAAATACTGTAGTACATTATTTTGATCTCGTAGGGTTCACATTAACGACAGCACACTCTCTCACACTCACAGAAACCTCTAAACTTACAGTGTTTCTATATTATGCATTTTATACACAAATAAACCTTTTTCTTGAATCACTCTATCGAATAAACAAAACCGTTTGGGATTAGGATCTTATTTGCCTTGCTTTCATATTTAAATTTGCGTAACCAAGAATGTTGTATAATGTTGTATAAGCGTATTTTAACATTCCATTTAAATTTTTCAAAGGTAACATCAATCAAGTACAATAACGTCTTCCTATTGAAGTTATTGGTTGGTTCGAAAATATCGTGTGTATTGTAAGATTTGAGAATGGAACAGTCACGAACATAGGAAACCGCTATATTAATGTGATAAATTAAAACAAATGTTTACATACACAATTCCTCATTTAATCAAGCGTGACTAAGTAATTTGTAAGCACTTTACATTAGATCCATTGTATACTAACAGACATCAAATAGAACTTATGCATATAACTTTAATGAAAATCGTGATTGATCAGTAACTAAGAATTGGCATTTTCCGAATCCTTCCGGTCTTTCATGGTATTTTTAGTGACTCACTATTTAAAATCTAATATTAGATATATAATTCAGCACCAGTATTATTTGTCCTATATTAATTTTGTATTTTGCGTCCACCACCACCCCAAAGGTTTTTGCGAAATTGGTTCCACGAATATTCCTTAACGAATTTCTTTTCGTAAATGGTCACTGCCGCGCATGTATATCTGTAATCAAGATAGCATCGATGTACTTTCTTCTGCCTGGCTTCTGACTGACTGGGGACTAAGTTAGCATGCCTCGATTAAATGTCTTCCTGACCACACCCTACAAACCAGAACACAGAAACTATTACATTACACTATTGTTATACGGCAGAAATATGTAGATGTCCCGGTGGTGCCTCTGTCGAACCGTCAAAGGTTCTACCACCATCAAAGAATAGCTTAAGTAATAAACTAAGATCTTTTATTGCAACTCCAAACTTGCATGGGTTGTCTGGAAGAAATCGCTGTTCAGCGATATAACCGCCTATTATATGTACCATGTTTTCTTTTTGTATTTTGTGTGTTATCTTTTGGTGTACATGATATTTTTACATCGTTAATTCTTGGTTACGCAAATTTAAATACGAAAGCAAGGTAAATAAGATCCTAATCCTTAACTGCTTTGTTTAATCGATAGAGTGATTTTGTATATGCTTCAAAAATTTTATTTTATATACGTAGTGTAAACTGCATGCTATACATGACAGGAGGCCATTGTACTTCACAGCTTTACATACAATTATCGCATACAACAAGTGTGTCAACGGTGGCGTTTCGCTACACTGCACTCGCCCATAATCTAAGCAAAGTAGCATTATGAATACTCATGTACGAGACTACAGTAGTAATAGTAGTAGTACTACTAAAGTATCTGCAATAAAATATATGTGTAATAAATCTGTAAGTGATTGCTGTCTGTACACGGAACATAATATCTAAGAGAAAACCATTTTAGGGGTCATTAAAAGAAATAAGTTTAGTCTGTGATCTCAGAAACGGTTAAACCGGTTTCAATGCGGTTTTTAATTATGTATAAGCTTAAGTTAAGTTACACTTAATATTAAATGAAGCTTACCTTAATATATAATTAAGGTAAGCTTCATTTATATTAGACATAATCTAAATAGAATAATCAGAAACGGGCCTTGGTATCTTTAGAGCACATACGAGTACATGCGATAAATAAAATTTAGAAAATAAAAAAAAAGGTTTTATTTTTTTTTAAGTCATTATTTTGCGATGATGCCATAATTTGTATTATGAATGTAGTCAAAAGTATATATATATTCAAAAGGCAAAAATTGTCATATTACAACTACAAATACGTTCGCACGAATAAACTTATACCTTATAATTCGTTTTGGATATTTAAATAACAAATAACTTGCAAAGAAGCTTCCTACATTGAATGACATAAAAAAGCTTCCTTTTTAATATTTAATTCATTTTTCAAAGCACTTTGCTCCACTGATATTAAATTCAAGGACAACGACCCAATTACAAGTCACAATTAGTCTACATTGTATACACTAAATCTTATTAAACAAACTCCTTGGCTGAGTCACCGGATGAAATTAATTCGACCGGTTTTAGAGTTGAACTTGTGTTCAATAACGGCATCTATTTATTTCTATGACAGGTTGAAATTGTGTTCGTATTTCAAAAACAGTTAACCGTATTGGGATACTATCTCCTAAGAGAGTTGTACGTCTTCCGGATTATTGTGTGCATATAATTAAATCTTTATCTTATTATTATTTTTACATGTGTATATTATTTTTATTTTCTACTTGTTTGTTCTTCATATGTGTTATGATATACTACTTGTCTTCGTTATTTGTTTTATTTCATTCCCTTTTTCTCACTTCTTTCTTCCCTTTCTGTACTATAATATACTCCTGTACCGCTTTCATTGTTTTCTGCATTTCCTCAAGATTGACTGATATTTTCTATCGTAAAATTACTAGTCAAGGTATATAGACAGATATATTTTGTAATACTTTTGATAGTAATTAAAGAATAAATAAAAAATATATAATAAAAATATCTGGATACAGTAAATCTGTCCCTGTCCCTATTTTGCCATTCGTATTGGCATAAACTATTTTTTTTTACCTTTTTTCTCCAGAGTAACCCTGTTAACGGCTATACTTAAGATTTTAGGAGTTACGTTATGTCGTATTATTTTTAATTTGTTTCCATAATAACAATCAGGTCACAAAGATCAGTTCATTAATATCAGGATGCAATTAAAAAGTTGTTTCCTTTACAAACGTGTAATATGGCTATGTCATTCGGTATAGCTGATAATAAATAATGTCCATTAATATGATCATCACTTCATACAATTAACCTTCAGAATGGCGTCTTATAACAGTTTGTTCATAAGGCTTGTAAGGATAAATAAAAAAATACAGAAAATATGTATTCTATTGAATCACTAACATATTAACCTATATAATATTCACAACATTATTTGAGCTTATTCGTTCGTCTTAAGACATTAATAATATCGAATGCAAAAATCTTTGTAGCATGGAACAGATTAAAATTTAAAATGTTTAAGCGAATGCCCTACGTACCCCGAAAACAGGTTACGAAGCAAACATAATAATATGCGTTATTAATTAGAACTAAACTTTTATCTCAATGTATGCGCAGGCGACGGAGTTTTTTTTGTAAACTGTGCCTTACCTGATACACGCATTGATAGCGTTGATGTCTTTTATAAGGAAGCTAAGCAACGAAAGGGAGACGAAAACGTATCGCACTTTTAGGACGAAAACGATACCTTTAAAAAATCGATATTTGAGTTGCGATCGTAAAAAGACTTTATACGATCATATCTAACGTTCCGTAAAAAATAAAACGCCACATTCAGGCTGGAACGGGACAAAGCTGCAATATCGGAACTAATTATTCTTTTAAGCTTTACTTACTAAGCGATTGTTTGAAATATGTCGTTTTCGTTCTAAAGGTGCGATATGATTGTCATTAGTTTATTACTACTTATTTTAGGTAGTATCTAATTATATCCAACCCAAATAAATCATTAACAAACAATGCATTCGTTGTGTTCAATATTTATTTAGGCAGCATATGGAGATTCCATTTTTTGAAATTACGTCTACATGTTCTTTTCGTCTTTTACCTGTATATGGTTAAAACAATTGTTTAAATAAATAAAAACATTAATTAATAGACAAATAAATAAATGACGATATGAATTTTGAAATCGAGCTAGTTAAAAAGTTTATAAATAAATTACCTCGAAGATGTCAACGTATTAAAGTATTAGCAGACAGTTGTTACACACAAACATGAAAGTCCTTTTAAAACTAAACTAAAAATAACACAACCATCTGTACTACAAACCTGATACTGTCATTAACTTTTTCCAATATCTAGGATGAATATAATATTCCAAGCGCACCCAGGAGACTGCAATACGCATAGGAATGCCCCCACTGACGGCTTATCTATATTATCGTTTCTATTGTCTATGCTATTCTATATCTAGGAAATATTTAAAATATTTCTGCTATTTTAAGTAATATAAACCTGCAACGGTTAGTATGAGGAAGTAATATGTTACATGCACGATCGTTACGTATTATAACATAATGAAGTATAAAAACAATCGGACCGCAATTACGTATGCATTAACTGAATTTAACATATTGTTTAATTACGTTATATATAAGTATACAAACATAACACACAAAAAAAACACTACATACCTGTTAGCAATTTTTCAAAACACCAGGAAGCTCCGGAACAAACAAACGGTTTCAAACGCAACAAACACTGTATTCACTGGAAGCGATGGGTCTTGCTCATACAATAGTGCGCCAGTAACATTCGTCAGTTAGCCCATACAAGAGTATCGTTCGGAATTTCGTATGTGGA
>DWGW01001822.1:0-10637 GCA_018247775.1 Udranomia orcinus
ACTAAGTTGAAACTCCTCGGTTATGTGTGTTTTCCTAGACACTAGACCAGACCAGACCAATCAAACCAGAACACAACAGTAATACCATGAGTGCCTTCGCAGCCTCTACGACCACTATCTACGACCATAAATATTGTAGATAATTCTGTAATTCGAGCTTTTCAAGGGTGCTTTCAGAGGATTTTTACAGGGTTTTAATACTATATTAGCGGCACTAGAGCTGTGTCTCCGTTCTGATAGTGCCTCTATCTGAACTAATAGGACATACCTAAGTGTTTGCTAGAGATGCCATAGTTTTAAGGCTTATTAAATTTTTGCCCGTGTAATGGCATTATTTACGCCGACATTGTGCCTTTGTGCTAAGAAATTTGGCCTGCCGTCTTGCAAGTAATTAAATGTTCTTCAGAAGAGACGAGGCTTTACAGAGGAGGCACATTGCATCCGAGAGTGCTTAAGTATCTGTGATACACGGTAATGTTGTTAATTCAAAATTTACTTACCGTTGTATACTTAGTTAACTACAAATATAGAAGTGTGCTTGGTTATTTGGAGAGTTTGGCGATAGTTAAAAAGCTTAAAAACTGCACAATACAACGTTCAAGGGAAAAAAATGTTGAAAATATTTTTCGTAGTACTGCAACCTTAATTCCAGAAATTCGGCTCCATTGTTCGAAATTTAGGGAGCTGTGGGTGTTTGTTAGGGAGGTGAAAAAGGGATATGTTTTTTTTGAAGTTGCTCACAAACTATTAATGTTAAATGAATGAATGAATTTAGAATTATAAATGATACTGATGAATATGTATGATGATAAACAACATAAAGTTGTTGCCCATAAGTTCTGTTATTTTGTTATTATATTAGCTTTTTCTCATGATTCTCTACATCCCCGATGTACATTACAAATGTTTAAAATTCCATGCTGAATGAAATCAATATTAAACTTTGTATCTGTTCTTTACTATTTGCTTTGACAAGTAAGAATTGTAGACTTATAATGTAAAAAAAAGAAAAATAATAAAAAAATGAATATTCGATATTTGACTTTAAAAAAAGATGGATGCAATATTAAATTAATTAAATGGAAATTGTTAAGAAAACAAGTTGGTTTGTAAATAGTTATTCTGGAAACTAAACAGATGTGCGATATTATAACGGAGTTTTACTATAACTCAATATTATATCTTTCTTATTTACAAAGAAAAATACAAATCAATTGCGCATCACAATTGAGATTTAACATATCGCAAAACGATAACGAATTATAAAAGTAATATAATGCGAGTAGAACGGTTTGTGATAAATAAATATGGATATATTTCGACTACGCCGCGGCTACGAGTACGTTACCCTCGTTTAATCCTATTTCAAACCGGGGTCGCGAGCAGATGGGGTTTCCAAAATGTCGAGCTAAAACTCGAACACTCATTCTGTCCGGCATAGACAAAAAGCCAAAGAGATATAGAGCAGCATCACGGTTTCCATACAAAAAGTCTATCCCCAAGCGTCAGCGTCGACTTGACATGTGTGGCCCTTTAAATCCTTTTGTCATTGCACAATTCGTACAGAATTATGTGACATTTGGTAATCATTTTCGGATAACAATTTTTTATCAGATTTATGAATGTTGTATTTAATATCCTTACAAAAATCTCAGATAATACACCTTTTTTTTATAACTGGAAGGTAGTAAACGAGCATGCAGTTCACGATGGCACGTGGTTACTACCCATGGACATACATAAGTAATGAACCCAAGATTGGATCGAAGTTCTTTCTTCGGCCAACTATAAATGCGTTGCTGAGAGCTAAGTTGATACGTCTAGCTTAAGTTTGTTTCCCTTACCCTTCAAACAAGAACACAGCAGCAAGAATACTGCTGTCATAAGGCAGAAGTTGTGGCGGTGGTACCTCCCGAGTCGAACCGTAAAATTTTCTATTTTCAAAATGATAATAATTTAAGTCGACACAAAAAAAAAACTCCATTTATCATAATTCTAAAATCGCCCGAGTTCAACAAATCGGCGGTGGTAACCCTAAGCGTAAAAGCCCCTATACACTGTACAGAAGGCTTATCTCCCAGTAAATAAGTTTCCCAAGTTACCGTGATCGCGGGTCCCGCGACTAGGAAATGTCATTAGGGTTGGGGGGTTCGGATAAACGAAATATCCTGTTAGCGGATTCCATCCAGCTGGAAGGAATTTAGCTACGGTACACTGTCCTTGTTTTTCGTTTCGTTCCAACGTTGGCACGGTTATTGAATTAAAATGGTTATTGGGAACGAGATCTTCAGAAGAAATCATTATATTTAGATTTAATATTGCAGTATTATGTGGGAAGACAAAGATAAACAGAAAGCTTCAACTTTTTTACAATATTTTATGTGTAAATTAGTTATTTCATAATAAAATTGAGATGACGTTATTAGCCTCGATCTGAATGTAAAGGTTAAGTTGTTAAAAGAAACGCATATTTACTTCATACGAAAATTGGTCGCAACCTTTTATATATCCCACTGTTGGGCACGGATCTTGTCCCACAATTTAGAACCGCCTGGTATATACTCCGCAACGTTCTTCCAACATATATAGACGGACGAAAATGACGGAATAAGTAATGTACCAAACGGTTAATATTGCATATACTATGAGATATTCAGTCGGAACTCCGATGGGGCGACAGCGAACAATATTCAGGCTGGTTCGAAATTAAATTTTCAATTAAAGCACCCTGTGACAACCCTTGTTCTGTTCAATATTCGTTACTGTACAGAAATTGCATACACTTTGAAATGTTACTCGTCTCCGTCAAACTTAATAATCTCGTTTATTCGCAATACAGTAAGACTACAACAATAATTTTTAAATTACAAATATTGTGTTGCTTAAAAATGGGTTCATGAATAAAAAAAAACGGGGAAACGATAGAGGGAGGTACGAAGAGCGCAGGGTCAGCTAGTATAAACATATAGTTTTTGTGTTGTGTTGAAAGAATATACTACGGTATTTCGTATCTCTCGTAAGAGGCGACTAAAAATGGCTTACCGAGTCGTAAGGGGTTCGATCCGTCTAGTCCACAATTTCGGAAAGGACATCGATGTGGGTGCTCTCAGAATGGCGTACATCAGGATGGTGTTGGGTCGAGCCACGGAGTCTCTCCAAGAGCTATGCTTAATAAGGCTTGCTAGTGGGTACTCAGATAGGTACTCAGTAGATCCGTCGAACTTCTTAGGTATCTTCACAAAGTACAGGAAGCCACCGAGGGTTTTTTAATGCTTCAAATCCCACATAACACGTTATTTTTTTAACTGTATCGAGTACCTTCGAAATATTTTCCCCAAAAAATTATCAGACAATACTGGACCAACTACTAACGCTATAGGTATTCGTTTACAGGACATTCCCATTCAAAAGCTGTACACATATTTTATATGCTCTATGACTTCTATGGGTCATACACAAAACGGGACGAGAAAATTCTTGAAAAATTAGTGTTTAATTTCTTCAAAATCAGTCTCATTTATTTCTTATATGTACTTTTTAACCCAATCCTTTTAAACCAATTTACTTATTTCCTATCTCTTCTAATTTACATTTTAAATACATTAGCATATAAAAAGGAGCATACGATGAGAGTGATATATAATATATTGCGGAAATGTGAATTTAATCGTTTTTCAACTCCGTCGTAGAGTGTTGTACGGAAATTTGTGTCACGTGCAAACATGAGGACGTTTGAGAGAATAAAAGGTATCAAGCAATATAATATAGACGTACATTTTGTTTTATTTTGAATAACTTTAATTACACTTCTGTGTGCATCCATTACTTGACATTATTGTTTATAAACTTTTGTCACATTGCTGTTTCGCGAATATGAACTCATAAAGGTTTATTGCAACAGTTAATCAACAGTTAATATTAAATGTGAACATAATCAATATAAATACAAAAAGTATTAAATGTTTTAATTATTTTTTCATGCACAGAGTTATGCGAAATTTATATGGAAAATAGTTCCTATTTATATGAAGAAGAGCAGAAAGCTTATGCTTTTACGCAATAAACACTATTTGATAAAACTAACACTAATGTCACTCTTAATAAAAACATATTATTTTTAAAATTTAGATGAGATTAATATAACTTATCGTTTTAAGAAATCTTACCTTAAGAACCATAAAAATAAAAGTAAAATAATATTTGTTACCCTTGGACGTTAAAATATAGTTTGAATGATTACTTACAAGCAAAATTTTTTGCGTATATTTGGATTTCATTTGATTCCACAAACAAAGAGTATTATTACGGATCTAATGTCATAAGCACACATCGCGGGTTTTAAAATAAGAGTACATTTGTATTATAATCAACAAATTCTATGTTTATGTGATTTAATTTTGAAAAACATAATATAACATAACTCAGAACATGTTAAAAAAATAGTATCTGTTTTCGGATCACCGCAGTAACATAGAAACTTCTTATTGATTGCAAAAATACCGATTTTATACTACAAATAACATGAGATATTACTCCACAATAATTATCATGCTAAGTTATTGTCTTCAGATTGAAGTAATCTTGAAGTTTGAAAAGGATGTGGCAACGTCGAACAAAGCAATCAATTTACATTAATTTAATGGTGTTAATTAAAGTAAATAAGTAAAGCCATCGGAACAGAATAAATTAATCACTTTGTAACTTTGTATGTCGGTTTATGTTGGGGTTTGTTGGAGCGATGTCGGTAAATATTGGTTCCGGTTAGTGCCGCGTGTTCGATCGAACCCTTCTACCAAAAGCGGTACTATTCGAATGTGATAAATTTAATTGTTTTATCTTGTAACGTTTAGGAAGTAAATATAAAACTAGATGTGAACTTGTGTCATACTGTGTTTGATTTACTCTGCATGTGAATTTATGTTGGAGTTTGTTTGACCGATGTTTGTTGCAAATATTGGTTCCGGTTTTATGCCACGTGTTCGATCGTACCCTTCAGCCGAGAGCTACACTCTTTGAAGTTGCAACATTTAATTGTTTTATCTTGTAACGATTAGAAAGTAAATCAGAACTAGATGTGAACTTGTTCATACTGTGTTTGATTTATTTTGTATGTTAGTTTATGTTGGAGTTTATATGAGCGATTTTTTTGCAAATATTGGTTTCGGTTTGCGCTGCGTGTTCGATCGCACCCTTCTGTTGAGAGCTATTAGGTAGGTAGTAGGTAGGAAGCATACATTCAAGTGATTGTGATAAATTTAACTGTTTTATTTTGTAACGTTTACATAGTAATTTTAGGACTGAATGCAAATTAGTGCATCGTGGTTGATTCACTTTGTACATAGATTTATTTAGGGTTAGACTTGTTCCGTTTGTTGCAAATGAACGAATATATTTTTTTCGTTGTAAATTCAACAGCAATACGTATTTAGGGATCTCTTTGACATATAATAAATTAAAATGTGATTTCGATTTAGATAGTCCTGCATACGATTGTGGATAAGACAGATCGAGACATTCTTTTGTTAGTTGAATTAGCATTTTAATGGATTATTTTGTTTTTGAACGCTATACCTTCATATTACTATACTTATTTTAGCTTAGAAATATATAAATATCTATATTTTTTAAGCGGTACTCTATACCAAGAGTGAACAGGCATTATTTGAGCTTGCGTGCACCACCTCTCATCACCTCTCATATCTCATCGTCGCTTCCCATCAGGCAAGATTGAGTCGCACTCAAATTTTCTATTAAAAAAAAATACCTTTAGCTATCCAAATTAAAATAATACCTTACATTATTTCTTTCGAATGATTTAATTCTTACGTAAATTACTTTTTTTATAACTGGAAGCTAGCGAAGTACTTACTTAGATCGACCATAGATATGTTGTTACCTCTGAGGATTAAGTTGGAACGCCTCGGTTAAGTATACCCTTACCACACTCTTCAAAACGAAACACAGCAAGAACATTGCCGTTATAAGGCAGAAATAGATGTCGCGCTGGTACCTCACGAGTCGAACCGTAGGAGATTCTACCATCTTCAATATCTATGATGTAAATGGGAAAGTTTCAAGCACAGTGCGTAAAAGTTGGCCTATCTGTATCCAGACTCGTCTAGAGAACTTTCGGGAATCGAGTCTTTAGGTTCTTGAAAGGTTCCCTTAACAGAATATTTCAACATAGTTTTCAAATGTGAATTTTAAATCCTCTTGAATAAGTTTACATATAAAAGTTTTTATGAAACTCTCTCTACTTATTCTTATACTTTTCTAAAATACGCTTTAAGTTTCAAGTTCAACGAAGGACACTTTATTTTTTTATATTTCTTATATATACGGTTTTGGAAACACCAAAGCATCATAAAACTACTAACTATCGAACTAAACGGTTTGACAGTTCGTTTTTGATGAGAGTCGCCAAACTTTGGAACTACCTGCCTGTGTCTATTTTTCCCGATAAGTTTAACCCTGGAGCCTTTAAGAGTAGAGTGAACAGGTTTCTTTTGGATGGGCGTGTTCCGTCGTCTTCATCAACAATTTCCATCGGGTGAGATGGAAGACAAACGCCTATTCCATTAATAATATAAAAAAAAAAAAGTTGATATTTGGAGGTATGTACTGGTACATTACGAACGCGATAAACGTGTAGAAGGAAGCGCATATTATTTCAAGTTAATAAGTCACTAAAGTATATTGATATGTACCTACATAAGCTTAAGCGAACTTAAGCGACAACCAAAACCTCACATTAAAAATATTTTCTTCCCATTAACTTCATCATCATCAAAAACCTTACGGATTGTAGAAGGTATTCTACCGTTAAAGTGTGCTATGACATCTAATAGTTAAAAAACCTTATATTAAAAATGTTTTTCGTGCTGTTAACCTGAAAAATCACTGAAACAAAAATATCAAATATTAATTTTTTATACTGTCAACCCTACTTGGTCTGGACCCCATGCCCTTATCGCGTGTTTCTGACAGCTCGAGAGGGTTTCATTGTAATTACATTTCTAAGAAGCATGTGTGTAAGGCAAGCCCTTGTATTGTATGACGAGAGGTCGTGGGTCGCTGGCTATAATGACGGCGATTTATTAAAAAAGAATAACGCGAAAATTGCTCATCCAATATAAATAGCATATGTATTGTGATGTCCAATATTGGGACGTCTAATAAACGTACTCGACAATTACTCACTCGAAGATTTTGATGAACCGATCGAGATCGGTTTGTTTATTGAGTAACTATTACGTATTATTACTATATTACTTACTATTACATACTTTGAATATTTGTTTAAATTTCAAAGGATAGTAAATCCACCAAAAATATTTTTTTATCATTTCTTTTATTTTCCGGTTTTTGCCACCTGAGTCTAAACTTCGTTTGAAATTTCAAGTCAATGGTTTCTATTCCAACGGGAATGGCTTTTTTAATTGGTTGCAATTTTTGTTTGGAACAGATAAAAACTGGTGAATTAATAAATATGTGATAAGTGTAGTCTTAGCTTTTTAATAAAGATACATAAACTTACCTCTAGTTATTCGTTTTATCTAAGCGGTGAAGGAACATATAGTCCATGTTCGTATTCGTAGAAACATCTGTAACTTGACTCCAACACACCCACCGCTACTCCAGAGAGCTATCTAAAGGCGGTCACATTCATTAATATATCTGAAACTAAAGCAGAACTGGCAAAGCATCAACTGGAGCTTCAAGATAGACAGTCAGCACAAACAGCTGTGTCGGTTTGAACCACAAAGGGTTCTCCAGCCCTCAAAAACCTAGAGAACAACGTTTAATCATCGCTGAAATAACAAGAAACACGGAAAACAATGTTTAATTTACATTTCATTGTACTCAAAGCGGCTCCGATTGAACGACACCGCGCCATTATCGACCTAATCGGTGCGACCGTTAAGCACAAAATCCCGTGACTGCGGCGGCGGGCCCATAAAGACGGACCCTGAAATTATAATATCTCAATTCCCAAATAGAAAGTGACTTCAAGTGTTCCATTAAGGAAAAAATATTCCATTTCTTAGTCAAGATTAGCCTTTTGTGAGCTTAAACGGGCAAAGCTTTTATTTTAATCCACTTGCTTGTTATAACAAAAGGCACGAGATAGGTATAGGACGCGGAATGGGGGCGTACTCGTATCTTTAATGGGAGATTAAAGATTGAGGTTAAGTCCACATTACGAGGATGGTTAGTTAAGACGGCTTTGTCAATTGCCTGTATGCGAGGAATAGGAGAGTCTTTCCGCGGCGGTTTTCTGTCGTTGGAAAGATTTTAGTTTTTGAGTTATATTCCGTCCGTGGACCCACCCATGTCGAAAGTACACATCATGCATCAATGTATTGATGAGAAGATAGTTCTAAAGTAAAGTTATTTACAGATTAACATCACTACTAATACGTGCCTTTTTATATGAATCGCGAATATAATTTTACAAAATGTATCGTATATTGAAATAAAATGTTATCAGACCGATTGTGAATATCGCAGAGACAATATATTCCAATATCGTGTATGACTATTCAACTTCAAATTTAATTAATTTTGATACAAACATTAATATCCAACTCAAGGGTTTATTGCTCAATTATTGTTTAATTAGCGGTACTATATATAATGTACATTGAATATAGCGTATTATAGATATTTATGTACCAAATACGAACTATAATAAAGTTTTTGTTGTAACATTTTTCATGGTATAAAAGTCACAAATTAGTTTGCGGTCCACTTGATGGTAACTGTCAAGTAGGTATATGATAGTTGTTGTTGGCTACGTTGGTTCACGTTATGTATTAATATTAATTAAAAGTAAATCTTTATAAATTATAGCCTATATGCTATTCTGATGTATAAGCTATACAAGTACTACTGTGATGTTTCGTATAAATACGTTCTACCATGTTCAATCTTTCCTTTTATCGATCCTTTTAGGACTTTACACATGTCACATGCATCATTCATACGATTCAAAATCCGTGTTGATTTCGACAGTGGTCCTCTATAGATTGTTGATGTATTTGATTTGAAGAGTTCGCGTGTGAATTGAAAAGCCTACTTCCCGCGTGTGGTGGACAGCCGTAAAATCTATATGCATTTAGGAAATTTGCCCTAAAAATAGAGTAGAGACCGCTAGAGCATCGTTCGTTCGGGTGACTACGTTGGGAATTTATTAAATAAAAGGTATATAATAAGTATATATCTAGAGTATATATTCATAAAAGAGCGGTCTAAGGTTTTAATGTTTACATTTGTTTAATGCGTTTAAAGGTTTTTTTTTTATATTGAATTATATTGAAAAATTGCTCGAAAACTTGAGTGCGTCAGATATTAGTGGGGCAACCCAGAGAAACCGGGGTGTATACTAGCGGGGACTAGTTAGTTATCGGTTTTCTATGAACTATATATAATTAAAAATATATTCTGAAACGTGACAAAATCATACATATAATCACGAAAAAATATTACACACAAATCTTGAACCATGCAAGGTTTTAAAATATATACTCATAGTTACAAAGTCACTTTTTAAAAATTAGGTGGGTATTCGTTTAATACCCAAAGATTTGAGAACTCTACAGCACTACAAGTAGGTAACGCTTGTATGAACTTTTCTGTGACTCTACTTTAAAAAGTTAACGGTACAGCGTCGCTACATGCGAGCCTCTACATTTTTAAGTTACATCGCCGTTACAATTCAGGCAACGCTTGCATATTTACAGTTCGGTTGCGCTCCATAAATTCAACGTTTTGTGTCTCCGTGTACAGTATAAGAACGAGGGTACTTCGAGTATGTACTCGTATGTTTATTTTGTTTGCGGTTTTCATAAAAGTCAACGAGTTGTAGTATGTTTGCATGGTATATGGTCACTGTAACTCTCTTTTTAGAATTTTAATATTTATCTTATTAGTTAGATACAATTATTTGTTAATTTACGTTATTGGTATTTTTTATGCATTTTTCCGCACATCCAACGTTGACTTGATCATGCATCATTAAACCCACTTTAAATACTGTTTTTTTATTGGTGTAATAAAGAATAAATTAAATAATAGTTTGACGGATATACAAATCATTTTAAACTATATTTTATGTCAATACTAATCAGTATGATGCCTTCTCTAGCTTAGTTCAAAGGTTGGGAGTGGATTCATATCAGCTATGCAAAGAGTATGCTGAGATCGAATTCGTGATCTTTCAGTAGTTAGGTCCGATGCCTTAGTCCGGCGGCGTTAGTCCAGTAATAAGACTAACGCCGCTTCAAAGTTATCCATGTTGAATGCATATAAAGTTATGTATTTTATGCTTTCAAAATCCCCAATATACAGATGTTTGTGTAAAACCTGTTTGACAGATGGTATTATACAATTTGTTCCGACTGAAGAACAGACAGACAGATATACGGCATAAGTAAAACTCATTCAACAATTGAACGTATGTAGTTTACAACTTTAATATATAACTTATTCATACAGGTAAGTTATATATACATGTACACCAAGTTAATTATTACATACAAAGTTATTGTCTCCAGCATGGTTTACAAAAGGCGGCCTTTTTGCTAATGCAGCGATCTCTTCCAGGCAACCTTTGGGTAGAGAGTAAAAACATAAAA